>KN475700.1:4571-16566 GCA_000787095.1 Periophthalmodon schlosseri | reverse complement strand
TCTTATATTTTTATTTGTCACATAATATTGTCTGTACAGTTTTAAGATGTTTACGCATTAGCCCGGATTAATGAACCATCAAAAATATAATGCTTTTATTTTCAACATAAGTTTTCGTCAGAACATGGCAGACGATCATGTATGTCACTGTATGTGTGTGTGTGTGTGTGTGTGTGTGTGTGTGTGTAAGTATGTCACTGTGTCTGCTCACTGCAAACATGAACTGTACTTTTCCACTCAGGCCAATACTCTTATGTAACTATAAATATGAACTGCTGCTGTTGCCTGGTTCAGACCAATGTTCAGATGTATTTTTATTACGTTGTTGTTGTGATGAGGTTTGAAAGTGAAGGTGGAACTTGACAAGGCAAAACCGGAGGAAACAGGGAAACTGGAAACTGCCCCCATGACCCAAGTCCAGTGGGTGAACGTAGCAAAGTAAAAGTAGTAAATTACTGTATTTAAGTATAATTTTGAGGTATCTGTACTTTACTTAAGTACATTTTACAGTGGATACTTTTACTTCACTACATTTGAGAGCAGTATCTGTACTTTCTACTCCACTACATTTTTTAACTGGACTAAAAGTAAAATACTTTCTACTCCACTACATTTTTTAACTGGACTGAAAAGTAAAAAGTACTTTTCATATGTTTTGAGGGGTTATTTTTACCATGTTGACTAAAGTTTTCGAGTTCAAGCTTCGGCTTTGAGCAAAACAAAAATAAACACACAAAATTCATAAGAAAAAATAAGAAATTGATTTATATTGTTTCTGTTGAACAAAATATGTGTCATTTTTAATCAGTATCTCTACATTTACACTTTAACAAATGAACAACACTTGTGAAATACTTTTTCTTTTTACTCTTTAAGTACATTTTTAAACTTAATACTTTTACTTAAGTAGATTTTCTCATGTGATACTTTTACTTGAGTAACTTTTTACCTCTGTATCTGTACTTTTACTTAAGTAACAAAACTGAGTACTTCACCCACCGCTGCCTACACCTGTGTAAACTTCATTCTCCGCCTCCTCTTGAACTAAGCCCACACTCCTCCACGTCGTCGCCTTCTTCTTCTTCTTCAGCTGCACTTTCACTTTGAGGTCGCCGCTGTTAAACTCGCTGCTTTGACCCAGGCCACAGTTTAGATAAGAAGGTGTGGGGAGGTCATGTGATCAGTTTATCTAGGTCACATGTCGCCTCTGGGAGAGTGATAACCCCTGAAGTCAGACTGTGTTTACCTAAACCGGCAAATCCAGAGATAATTCACACTGAAACCATGTGCAGTCACAGATTAAGCTACTCTTTAAACTAGAATTTTGCGCTAACATACATGCTAGTACATTGTGACGTAAGAGGGCGGCGAGACTGCTCTTCCTCCTGACTACACTGCACTAACATGTAAATAGCTATAATTTTATGATGTTTATTTATGTTTTGATTTGTTTGTTTTGTGATTTTAATGTCTTCCTTCTTCTGTAAACCACTTTGAATTGCTTTGTGTACAAATTGTGCTGTACAAATAAACTTGCCTAAATATACAAAATGACCATCCACAAATGTTGGACCTGGTCCATTAGTGACTCTTCCCTTGAACTTGATGTGTGGCTAAAAAAACCTGCTGTAACTAACAATAACTGTATTTTTACTTGTCATTCATTAAAGTTGCACTATGTTTTTCTGCTTTTATTTTAAACAGGGCCCATGAAAAAGAGCCCAGTTGTTCTCATTGGGTTCCTCTGTATAAATAAAGAGAAAGAAAAGAGTCTGCCACCTGCTCGACCATGTGACCTGTAATTTGGGACTTGAGATGGGTTTAATGCCGCACTGTGGAACATTCTAGACAAAGCAGTAACATTCATAAACAAGCAGGTAGTGGACCCTTCACCCGGAAAGTTACGTAGTGTCCCTTTAAAATGATTTTGAATCTGAAACCCAGGAATAATAATAAACATGAGAAATGTGACCTGTATCTTGGGACTTGAGATGTACGTGTCTAATGCTGTACTGTGGAACATCACCCGGAAAGTTACATAGTGCACCTTTAAAATGGTAGGTCTATTGATGGAATAACAACATGAGACATGGGTAACATTGGCGGATCATTTATTGACATACAGCCAAAGGCAAGCATCCTCTTTAACGAATCCATCGACTCAGCAGTGACAGGCTGAATAAGCAATAAATATTGTAGATATAAAAAAAAAAAGTATCAGCAGCATTTTATGCCATTTTAAAATGTACAAAAATGAGCAGTCAGCCAAAGAGCTGCCAGGTACAAACTTAAGGCGAGCAGTGCGGCTTTGGCACGATGGTTATAAAGGCTGTATGCTCCGAACGCCGGCCATGGACCTGCACAGAAACAGGAATGTGTGAGAAAATGTGGTAAAAATACAGTGAGATTAGAATACAACTATAGTGAGATTATAATTTAAAAAAAAAAGATTATGGTAAAAAAAAATAGTAAAATTAGAATATGAAATGTGAGATTATGGTAAAAATGGTGAGACAATAAAAACATGGTAAAAATAGAGTGAGATTAGAAAAAAATGTAAGATTATGGAAAAATAAAGTGAGATTATAGTAAAGAAAAAATATAGTGAGATTATGGTAAAAAAATGTGTGCTATAAAAATGGTGAGATTAGAATAAAAAAAAAAAAAAATTATATTGTGGTAAAAATATAGTGAGATTCTAATATAAAATGTGAGATTATGTGCAAAACAGGAGGGATTCGTACCTTTGTTGTACATTTGTCCTTAGTGAGACTTTTGGATGTTATTGAGGATGTCCCCATAGACAAAGTTGAACAGCTGCTCCTTTGACCTGGTTCCATCTAGCTGCACTGTAAAGACAAAGACACACGGGATTAATTCAACTTTTATTATAAATTAGTGACTGAAAAAATGAAGTCCATAAGTGTCTAAAGTGTCTACACAGTTCAAATCTGTAGAAAGGATCTGTCCAGTTTGTATTTGAGTTTGTGATTGTTATTTAAAACGACCCAGATCACTAAGATATTCAAATTACAAATTACATAAGTCTGCAAAGTAAGTTGCATAGATCATTACTCAAGATTTACAAGGAACTGAAAACAAACATGAAAACTTAAGTCACTGCTCCAGTCAAACTAGTCCAAAAAAATACCATTACTCAAAATTATTCCCAACACACAAAATTAACGCCAATTTGAACAGAACCACATTCACAAAAATCTAAAGTCCATCAAAAGATCATTTACTATGACAGGAGTTTGGAAAATGGGGCCTTAAGCAGTGGGGAAAATGGAATAAAAATAAAGATAAACTATTGAATACATTAGGGATGGGCCAAAATGGATTTTTTTTTGAGCCGATACCAACATCAGACCTACTGCTGTGGCCGATACAGATATTTCACGTTTAAAATCCATAGCAAGGCCCACAAATTAATGTTAAGTTAAAGTAACGATCAAAATAATGATAAAAATAAAAACAAAATATATTTTAGTGGGATTTTTGTGCAACATGCAGCCATATAACTCTTCTATTTCCAATGTGACTTTTGATTATTTTGTTCAAAAAGGGCAGAGAGAGAATGGGAAAACTCAAAAAAAATATCGGTATAGAGTATCAATATTGGCCGATACTGATACCGGAACATATACAATTGCCCGTCCCTAGAATAATTAAACCAAATTAGAAATGTTCTTGTGTTTGACGTCATTACAAACCCCTAAGATGCTGCACTGTGGTCCCATTTCCAGATTATTAATGAACATTTTAAGACTTTTGAATACGGCTCATGTGAGATGAACAGGTCTGACTCAGGGATTCTTGAGTGAAACAAACCGACTCACCAACATCAACTCCAGATGTCTCCATGATGGTTTTGTGTTTCAGGTACATGGGCCAAACGTGGCCGTCGAACAGGCCGGGTGGATCTGGGACGCTGTAGTTTCTTGAACTGAAAAAAATAAAAATAAAATAAAAAATAAATAAAAATTAAAATCAAATAGTAATATATATTTTAAATAAAAAAAAAAAAAATTTAACCATCCCACAATGAGAAGTGGTGCAACAGTTTACACATTTATAAGACGGTAAAATTTGGGAACTGTTTAAAGTTTTGGGTGATATCTTGTAGTAAAAATGAACACTTTTTAAACTCCCATTTCTCTGCATATTAACTTTTTTGGGGCTTTACTTCTTAATAAATACACTGGAAGCTCCGTGTAACAGGGCAACAGTAATGAAACTTGGTTTTATCGTTGCTCAATCTTTATACGACTATTTTTGTTGTAGATTTGGTAAAACAAGCATCAGACTGGCAAAGAGTTTAAACTCAACGAAAGTTTCCATTTGGGAAGTAAAACTGCTTAGTTAACAAGATTTAGCAACAATAAAAGTGAGTTTTATTTCTAAAGCCCTCGTGATGCTGTGCACAATTCAATATAATAAAAACATAAAAGCCACAGAGATCAGAGCTTGAATAATAAGTGGGATTACTTTACTGTATTTTTAATGGTGCAAAACATTTTTGCAAAATAATATTCTTAGCTTTGTGTGTTTTTATTGTGATTGTGGATAATTGGACTAAAACCAACAGTTTGCACTACATGTTTGTGTCACTCTTATGATGAACGCTGCTTCTGAAATGCCCCACAAACAGAATTTCTTTGATTTTATTATAATTTTGCCTAGAATTAAAGTGAAAAATCTAACTAAACAACATTATAATTTTGGAGAATTGGCCTAAAATCAATAATATCTTTGCATTAATCTGTTATGATGAACACTGCCTTAGTTTTAAGTCAAACGTTGCTGTGTGATATTTGGATGGTTTTGCAGTGAAGAGGAGACCTGGCATCACTCTACCCACAGGTACAAATCAGGGAGGAACCGATCCTGCTTTTTAATGTTCTGATACTCGATACCAACTGATACCAGAGCAGAGACTAAAAATAATAATTTCCTTTAAAACACAAATGGCGTATGGCGACAATGATCCAAATGTGTGTAATTATAAAGTAACTACAGAACAGCTTTGAAGAAGTACTACAAGGTTCAGTACTACAAGGTTCAGTACTACAAGGTTCAGTACTACAAGGTTCAGTACTACAAGGTTCAGTACTACAAGGTTCAGTACTACAAGGTTCAGTACTACAAGGTGTTCAGGGCCAATACTGAGAAGTAAATAGTCTTATTATACCAGTTTATAGACCGAACCGATCAATATCTGAAGCTGGGACAATACATTTTGGGTCTCAGTATTTCTTGTGAGGACTTTTTCTTTGCTAAAGTTTGGAGATTTGGGGTCTTTTTGTTGTAATGTGATAAGATTTGAGCTGTGGAGGTGCGAGTCTCTTTTATGGCCAAATATTGGTACATTCTGCTGTTTATTTGTTGCATGTCTTTTAATGAAAAATGGTTTTGTGGGATTATCTTGCATTATTTCAGTCTTAAATCAGTGACATTAAGTAGTTTCAATATTATCGTTTATCGCGATATTTCTCTGTAACGACATATGGAGCTTCCAGATTTCTTATCGTGACAGGTCCAGCAGTACAACAGTATCGTATCAGCGCATCCCAAGTACAAATGAAGGACCATGAAATGTCCCAAACCCAGAATTCGTTCAAAATGAGCTCGATGCACTTACCACCTCCTCTTTTTGCATTCGTCGTACGGGATGGAAATGAAGTAACGTTGGTTTAACACGTCGATCAAAGGTCTAGAGACACAGACGAGCCAAACATGAGACTTCACCTTAATGTTCTGTCTAAACCCACAGACTGTGTAAAGAAGTGGACTGAGCGAGTGTGACGTCACCCACAGCGTTCGGCTCCAAATGAAGCTCATCGAGGCCAGAGCAGATATAGCGGCTAATCTGAAGCTTGTTATTAATGTTCATATGTTGAGTTACAGACAATAGTGAAATAAAAACCCCAGGATCATGTAGAGGGTTAATACGAACATTTAAGACCAAAATGACGAGTCTGACAGCAGCAGCTACAGAGAGAGGACACAGTTTTTACATAGAAAGTGAATTGGAGCCGGAAGTGCGCCCACGCTCACTTCCTATTTGGAACGCGGCGGCACGTTAGTCATGTCCACTTATATACACAGTCTATGTCTAAACCACAGAAATGCTCAGTGTGCGTCCTTAATCACCAGCTACACTGACCCGTAGGTGTAGAGCAGGAAGCCCTCCACAATCAGGATGTGAGTCTCCTCCTCCTTTTGGTCAGACTTGGGCACGATCTCGTCATCCAAGGTGTTATTAACGCCGTGAGACTTCTCGAACTTCACCGGATTCTCCAGCCACGCGTAGATGGTACTCATCATGGCGTCCATGTCCAGAGCAGTAATGACTACAGGGGGAGGCCAGAGTGGGTATAGAAATTACACACAGCAGTGAGGACAATGCTGAGATAAGAGGTCACAGGGGCATGCGTTCAGACAGTTAGCCACAACAGTAGGGATCACAAGCCAGGATCATTATAGTCGAGGTCAAGGTTTGGTTTTCATTTATGGTGAAAGATTTCAAAAAGTTCAAAATTTATTGGGCCTCTATTACACCATTTTCTGATCTGTTCTAATGTTGTTTCCTCATCACAAACAGACCTGGAGTTGTGTTTTGTTTCATTCACACATGTTTAACCACAATTTGGATGATTTCAGCCTGGAATTTCTTTGTTTCATTCACACATGTTTAACACACATTTGGATGATTTCAGCTCTGGAATTTCTAATGACATCACAAGGTGGAACAGAGCATTTTGAGCTTTAGAGATGAAGACAGACAAATAATAAAGTGTTACTCAAACATGTGTGAATGAAACAGAACAACTCCAGGTCTGTTTTTGAGGAGGTGACAACATTAGAACATGACTTAAAGCTACAAGAGTCAGTTTTGTGTCATACAGGACGTTTAAAATATGTTTAAATCATAAACAAAACTGTTATAGATTTTGATACTGTTTATTCTACTGCTCTTGTACTTTTCTGTTGCAACACTGAAATTTATCCATTGTGGGACAAATGGATTCTAAGCTTGGGTCATGTGCATGTTGCATTGTTTACCAAGTTAAAATAAATATCATTTTCTAATTCGGATTTAATTTCAGTCGGGTGTATTGAAATGGCCCTTGTTTGGTTTGCAAATGCTCTGAGGTTTACTATGGTTGAGTTGGTTAATATATTAGTTCAGCAGTGAGTTAATGAGATATTAAGTGGTGTTATCAGCTCCCAGAGCCATATATAAAACTGTGACACTGTAGATAAGACTAGTCTTATGTAAACTGTTACTCAGTGTTTACATACATGTTTTAATGGGCATTTATCATATGCTATAACTCATTAACAGAGTGTGTGTAATTATATATATGACTATAATAATCCTGGCTGAACAAAGAACACACAAGGTCCCCACAAACCCGAGCTTACCATCATACTGCTTAAAGCCATCGGCGCCAACTTCAATTTGATCTTGTGGCTGAAACATACATCGATAAAATGTACCGAAGCACATACTACTCCTACTGCTAATACTACAAGTGGTACTACTACTACCACCTCTGTTCTGGCCTTAAGGAGGGCTCTGACACTTAGGAGCACATTGTACAGACACTTAGTAACCAGTGTTGGGAAGTAACTGAACACATGGACCAAAAATACATACTCTGAATACTAATGAGTAACTATTCTGGTAAAGTTACTCTTTCAATTGAATACTAGGCGGTACGTCATGCAATTTTGGCTTTGACCTGCACAGTAAACAAAAATCAAGCTGTTTGTAATTATAGCTCATGGTTTTTTTTTTTACAATATAATGCAACTCTGTAAAAGTAGTCTTAGTATTCAGAATACAGTACTCTTTAATTACGGTATTCAGTCTCCTGTAACTAAATACATTTTCTAAGTATTCTTCCCATCACTGTTAGTAACAAAGGAGACCAAGCCTTTTTACAGCCTAGCAACAGTCCCTTCACTGAAAACACGTGGCGCTTGGGTTAAACTTACCTTGAAGAAGTCGTCTTGATGCACAACACAACAGTTTGGCAGGTTCTTGATTAGACGGTTGGTGAGGGTGGTTTTCCCTCCGTTGGTGACGCTGTAACAGAGCAATACGAGTCATAAATGTGTAATAAAAGCGGTGGTATTCAAAGCTGCTAGACTACGCTGTAGGCAAGCAGCTCACACAACAGCTCGTAAAATGTTTCCAAACAGTGATAATGAGCAGTGAAAGCAGTTTGAAGTCGCTGTAGAACACTGGAAAATTGGTCAGAGCCATTTCGGTCAATGTTTACCTCACAAATTTAAAGTCTAGCTTTTTATGTTTTACTAAAAACATAAAAAAACATTATTCCCATTACTAATTTGATTTCAAAATATCTACAAGAAGTGGCGCTAAAGTTGGGATTTTGAGATGAAAAATAAGACTTTGGCAATGGTCTTTTAAATTTTTTGTTTTGCGTTTTGTCCAGTATTCTGCTTACGTCATCAAATGCAACCCAGGCCAAATTATATATAGCCATTTTTTTAAATTAATAATTTTGAATATAATAAACACACAGTATACAAAGACCAAAATGACAACATTGCCATTTGAATGCGCTAATTTGAGCAAAGATATGCAATTCGATAACTTTTAAAAGGCGTGGGCAGATTTTTTCTCTCATGAGTTTATCAGAAGGGCGGGTCAGGACCTCGTGGTGCCTTCAACATTTGGCAGGATTACGCCCACTGTCAACTCTGGGACTGCTCTACACTTTGTGAATAGAAAGCTTAATACAATACAATACCAACAACTTAGTACAAAACATACTTTTTGGTGGTTTCAAAAATTTTAGCAAAGAATATTTAGAATACTGTCCCAAAAAAACCCCAAAACAAAACAAAAAAACTCCCAAAAAACTGTCTTAAACCTAATCCTACATCCAAATATCATATCCGTTGTTGTAATTTCTTGTTGTATTTCAGTCCCTTTTATCCTCCTACACAAATTCTTTAAATTATTGCACAAACCAAAAGCCTTGAAAACAAAAGCTCTATGTACAGAATTCGAAATATAAAACGTATTCCATTTTTTTTTTGTATATATTTGTTTAACACATAACGCCCCTGAATGTGAATGTTAAAGCTTTTGTTATCGTTTATATCATTATATATTTGAAAAAAAAATTAAAAAAAAAAAAAAAAAAAAAGTCCCGTCAACAAACCCTCAAGACACAGTTATTACACAAACATAATCAATAAGAAAATGTGTAACTACGGTGATTTGAGTCATTTTGATTGAATAAACCACCGCATTTCCGTGTTGATCTGGCGCACGTGCAGCAGGCCCAGGGACTGTTAGCTTTAGCTTTAGCATCTCATTCATTTCCTATGGGGCCGTTACTCACCCGCCGATGCCGATAATGTACTTCATGATTTCTTGCAGCTTGGTCGTTAAAAAAAAAAGCCGTTCAAAAAGTCGTCAGGATTTCGGAAACTCGGTTGATCAGACGGGGAATACTTAAAAAGAGAAGGTTACAGCAGAAAACGTCAACTACTCGAGTCCTCCATGGCACCTGAGTTGATTTTTAATAAGGCAGAGACGGAGCGTGGTCACTCGGACTCGTCTTCCACCCAGAGAGGATGCGCTCGGCTCAGCGGCTGCTAGACATACTGTACCAGCGCGACGTGATTGGATATTTAAGCACGTACGCCCGCGAGGAGAGTCCCCGGCAGCCAATCAGAGGCGACCGTGACCGCAGGACCCCGCCCACTACGGTCTGTGGTCTGCGCGGAGACGTCACGCTGGATCTGTGCCGTTTGAGCGTAAAAAAAAAAAAGTAGAAATTAAACACAGCTTTGCTAATCCACTGCGCGGAGGTTACGTAAGAGAGTTTTATAGGTTATTTCACGTTATTTTAAAATAGAAAAAAACATCGCTGTCACTTTTGCGGCCAGAGATGGATGGGTTTGTGCTGCAGAGGTGGGTAGTAGACAAATACGTGCTCTAGGTTAGCAAGCCTCCTCTTACTTCAACGTGTTATTACTCAAGTACAAGAAAAGACTCACTTAAGAGCAGTGGTGCAAGGTAACAAAGTAAAAGTAGTAAAGTACTGTACTGAAGTAGGGTTTTTAGGTATCTGCACTTTACTTAAGTACATTTTACAGTAGGTACTTTTTACTTTTACTTCACTCCATTTGAGATCTGTACTTTACTTAAGTACATTTTACAGTGTATACTCTTTGCTTTTACTTCACTACATTTGAGAGCAGTATCTGTACTTTCTACTCCACTACATTTTTGAACAGGATTGAAAAGTAAAAAGTACTTTTCATATGATTTGACTTAAGTAAAATACTTTTACTTAAGTAGAGTTCTACTTACTTTTATTTTTACTTGAGTAACTTTTTTTCCTCTGTATTTGTTTTGAACAGGATTGAAAAGTAAAAAGTACTTTTCATATGATTTGACTTAAGTAAAATACTTTTACTTAAGTAGAGTTCTACTTACTAACCAAAACCATAACCAAAGCTGTTACTCAAGAGTACTTCAATAAAACAAAAGTATGGTAAAACAACTCAGAGAAGTACAATTTCTATAGAAAACTTTCCATAATATAACCAGTGATAGAAGAAGTACTCAATTTTGTAAAAAGCAAAAAAATACTCAAGTAAAAGTATCACATGAAAAAGTATACTTAAAAATATTAAAGTACTCATGTAATGTACTTAAAGAGTAAAAAGTAAAAGTATTTCACACAGATTTTGAGTCTTATAAAGCTTCAAATGTGGTGATTTTGATAAAGATTTGAGCTGAATTTTGTTCAACAGAAACAACTGAGTAGATTCTTTTTTCCAGCTGTTTTGTATATTTTTGTTTTGCTCAAATTCTGAACGTGTAAAAATAAACGAATTTTGTTCAACAGAAACAACTGAGTAGATTCTTTTTTCCAGCTGTTTTGTATATTTTTGTTTTGCTCAAATTCTGAACGTGTTAAAAATAAACCCTCAGCCTTTTCAGCAGGTCTCTCACAATAATAAAGATACTTTTACTTCTCAGTCCTGTTCAAAAATGTAGTGGAGTAGAAAGTACAGATACTGCTCTCAAATGTAGTGAAGTAAAAGCAAAGAGTATACACTGTAAAATGTACTTAAGTAAAGTACAGATACCTGAAATGTATACTTAAGTACAGTACTTTACTACGTTTTCTTCGTTACCTTCCACCACTGAATGTAAAAATAAAAGTACTAGTACTCACTTCTGCTTTGACATTCCTAGTTTCCCTGTAGTCTAATTGAATCCAGAATTATTTTTTTATATTGACATTTTAGACAAGCAGGAATTTCAAATATTTTCTCCGTAAACATGTGACAGTGACGTCGAAGAGCGTTTATCACGTCCATCCCTGATCCCGCTGCTTGTAGCTGATGCATTTCTGTGGTTTTGGGATGTGTCTCGTCTCGTCTGTCCAGTTAAGGTCTTTATTAAAAACACATTGACCGTAGTTTCAGTAACGGCCGTTAGTGACGGGACTTTCGGCTCCTTTGTGGGATCCGAATCTTTTGGATCCGTTCGTGTCAAAGAGCCGTTCTAAATACTGGCTCTTTGGCTTCTGTCGTATAAATAAATAGTCAATGTGAGAACTCATTTTATCTACAACTAATCACAGAGAGAAACGACCAAGACTCAGATGTGTCTAAAATGGTTCAAACTGACAGTGGGAGTGGTTTTACCCTTTGGAATTATGAATAATTTAAATAAAATGTTGCTAACACTAACCCTATCCTAACCCTACCCTACCCTAACTCTACCCTAACCCTTACGCTACCCTAACCCTACCCTACCCCTACCGTAACTCTACCCTAACCCAACCCTAACCCTACTCTAACCCAACATAACCCTACTCTAACCCAACCCTAACACTACCCTAACCCAACCCTAACCCTACTCTAACCCAACATAACCCTACTCTAACCCAACCCTAACACTACCCTAACCCAACCCTAACCCTAC
>KN475699.1:3973-27428 GCA_000787095.1 Periophthalmodon schlosseri | reverse complement strand
GCAGGAATAAACCAGGACTATATGCCAAGTCTACATAAAGACTGTGCAGGACCAAACCAGCATAAGTGTAAAGGCAGCTGCAGTTAACCCTGAAAAAAGTATTTTGTAGATATTAAATGAGCGTATTGAAGTTAGCCAATCTGTATCTATGTAGGAAAACTCAAAAAGAGTTGATAAATAATAAAAAGAACAGAAAATGCTGTCTTGCAAAATAAATATAGGGTGTGTCATGTAATCTCCTGTAATCTAGGTGTGTTCCATATCAACAGACGTTTTCAAAGAGGTATGAACCGGACAAAGTTTTTCTACTGTTGAACAGTTAAAACCAAACTTTTGCCTTTAATTCTAAATGGATTTACATTTTGTCTAAACGTACTTGTTGTGCACTTGTTAAACTTTAACGAAGACAACACATGCAGCTTCAGCACATTTCTGATGGATTGTAAAAATAGGAACCGGGAACAGGAACCCTCCCCCCAAAAATTATAACTCATTGTTGGCGATATCACCCAAGTATTTGTACTTTGGTGATAACGCTAACAGTGAGTTATCATGTTTTATATAATTCAGTGACAATGAGAGATGGATATGTATAAACCAGTCGAGCAAGAAGCTGCACCTTATGTAACACTTATTAGCTTTTGTACTGCCATTTGATGAGAGCGGTGATAGGAATGCCAGCAGTAACATGTTTGATTTGTCCTCAGGCACAACGACAACAATGGCAGGGCGGGACGGCCTATATAAGGCAGTCTGTACCTAATCCCTCTGCCCAGATTCTTCTACAAGCAACTCTTGTACAACGAGCTGTGCACACCAGGTGAGTTCAAGGGCTTTGGGTTTGCTTGATATTTTCACATTTTATTATTTGTGCTTTACAACTTGTGGTGTTCTGGTTGCAGTCATCATGTGTGAACAACCAGAAGTGGGAAATGTGCTCATGGCTGCACTTGCCATCAATATGAGCTTCTGTGAGTGCGCAAAAGGCAAAGATACTATCTGCAAAGCAGACGCTGTGAAACTGCTCCGTAAAGAGATGGGAAATGCAGTAAGTACATTTTAAAATATTGTATATATTGGTGCAGTAGTAAGTATACATAGTTTAAAATACTGTATATATCGGTGCAGTACGAAGTATACACATTTTAAAATACTGTATATATCGGTGCAGTACGAAGTATACACATTTTAAAATACTGTATATATCGGTGCTGGTGGTGCTGTCTTTGTTGTGTTCCCAAACTTTTTCTTTAGATTCCCTCCTCCCTGCTTGTACCAGAGTATTGAGGAAACTGATCTCTATGTCTATGTTTTTTATAAATGTTTTTATAGATGTTTAAAATGTTCAGAAATGTTCAAAAAGCTGGAAAAAAGAATGAAATAATAAAAAAGAACAGATACTTGCACTGTAATCTTGCATGCAGGTCATTTGCTCATCGTCTTTACCCTATCGCTGCTTCTTTCCTAAATCTAATAAAGCCTTTTCGAGACAAAAATGATTTTAGAACAAATAAGAAAGAAACTGTACTGTTATGGATAAATCACTTACACTGTCTGTTTAGATGCATTTGTGCTCTGACCGTTTTTTCAGTTCAATTAATCTACATAAAAAAATCTAATTTGTACTATTTGTTTGTTTTCTGTAGAAGACTGAACAGCTGGAGGAGATGTTTAAGACTCTGGACGCAGATGGGGATGGCAAACTTGATTTTCAGGAGTATCTGGCACTTGTTGGGTCTGTGTCGATGTTGTGTCGTGAAATGATGAAAAAAAAATGAAGAATGGTGTCAACTTTCACATTAAAGCATTTATGAATACAAAGGTGTTTTCATTCTGTTTGCAGAGACTTAATAATGCTCACATAAAATTATTAAAGTATGTGAATGAATATACAAATGATCTTTTGGTTTTATATTTGATTTGGGAAACAAATTACTGATTGTAGCCTACATTTAGGGCAGTGAAATATGAAACCCTTTATGATTTGGTAAATGATAGTTTACAGAGCAGAACTCACGGCAAAAACACGGATAGACATATGATGCATTAAAAGAGGAAGTCTATTTGTATTATCAGGCTTTTTTGTTGCTTTTGCTTCTTGAGAAATATTATGTTTAAATAATGGTTTAGTGGTGCAAACCTGCAGAGTATATGAAAATACAAATTATTTTAGGAGGTCCTCTTGCTCTTAAAGGGATGAGACACTATGTAAGATTTTGATTTCTGCAATTTTTTTGGAGTTGGCACATCATTATTTTGATATTATGCCATATTGAAAATTGTAGCCAAAGGAAACACATTCCCATAGAGACAAGCAGGATGAGGAACTCCTCCAGGCAGTGTCTGTGTCCCCAGATACAAGGAAGACATGGTCAAATCAAATATAACCTTTACTGATAATTACCAATCTGATTTATTTTGGATGGAAATTTGTGTTTTGATGACCAGTGGTGGAAGTACTCAATTTCGTTACTTAGGACAATCTAAAAGTACAGATACCAGAGCAAAAAAAAAAAAAAAAAAAAAAAGCAAAAGTAAATCAAAATTATCAACGTGTTAAAAATAAACCTTTCAGACTTTTCAGCAGGTAAAAATACATTAACTTTTCAGTCCAGTTAAAAATGTAGTGGAGTAGAAAGTGCAGATACCTGCTCTCAAATGTAGTGAAGTAAAAGTAAAAAGTATCCACTTAAAATTTAAAAAAGTAAAGTACGAATACCTAAAATTTATACTTAAGTACATTACTTTACTACTTTTACTTCGTTACCTTCCACCACTGTTGATCACATATACGGATTCCTTTTAGAACTTCAGCTTTTCTGCGCAAACTGTCACTTGTGTGGTCTAACTATAATAAATATTTCCCACAGGCACCATATTCCTGAACAAAGCAATTGAAAACGGTCTTATGCACTTTAATAGCCGCGGTTTGTACCTAGTTAGGTTAAGCCATAGCGTAGCAGCACCGCCCATAGGAGGCATATGACTGGCGTGGAGGCGCATGTTTTTGGGGCGGTCTCGGAAATCATCGGAAGCACTCGGCATGTTTCGTTTCCTCCCATGGAAGTATATCCTCCCTGCCACTTAGCTAGCTGAGTTGACTAGCCTGTTACTTCTAGCTTATATTCGGCGTTACCTGGACCTGCTTAGATGCTTATTTTGTGCTAAAACATGTCGGATAGCGAGGATCAGGGCCTTGGTTCAGCTGCGGCCGCTCCGGAGTCACAGTTTCCCCCGCGCCACAGCTGTCAGACCCCCGCTCTCACCCCGTCCTCCACCACCTCTACGGGCACGGTAACCTCCTCAGGCCCAAGGCTAGTGCGGATCGTCAAATCAAACTCGGGCTATGGCTTCAATGTCCGCGGGCAGGTGAGCGAAGGGGGGCAGCTCCGGAGCATCAATGGAGAGCTTTACGCGCCCCTGCAACACGTTTCCGCCGTGCTGCCCGGGGGAGCTGCAGACCGAGCCGGGATATCCAAAGGGGACAGGATACTCGAGGTGTAAGTGGATGTTATTTTGTTACTCGTGTTGATTTTAAACGCATCTTCACTTGATCATTACGGCAGTGAAGTGCATTGTCTGTTGTGAGCTTAAAGGTGCACTGTGTAACTTTACTGGTGGACGGCCTGCCACCTGGCTGTCTCCATGGCGATTCTATTGCTTGCTCTGGAATGTTCCACAGTTTGACATTTAACTTTTCTATCTTGAATTGATTATATTACAGATGTTTTAGTGCAAAAATGTAAAAAAAAAAACAAAAAACGCATTAAAAAACATACTATCGGGGTCGCCTTTCCACAGATCTGGCATTTGGTCTGGTGAAGTTACCAGCTTGTCCTGATAGAAGAAGTAGACATGTTTAATGCTGTGCTGTATAAAATTCTATGAAAGTATTGACTTCTCTATTGTGACAAGGAAGTGCCGGACCCCGCTACAGAAAAGTTACATAGTGCTCCTCTAAAATGTACAACTATTTTGTTTATGTGGCGCCACTTTGCACTTTTTATCCAAATGAATGAGTGGTCTGTTTATCCAAGGCGACACATCCGGACATCATTGCAATTCACCCCACACCACACTTCTGCAGACATCAGTCCAATTACACCGGACTAGTTATTTAAAACGCGCTGCACTAACTGTCAGTATCCCACTTACTTGCCCATAATGGATGCAACATTAGTTTATGCACCTTGTCTAGATCAGGTCTCCCTTAGGTGCTGACTAGGTGCTTAGTTTGAGAAGGCTTGACTTTGTTGCTATGGAGATCTCTGCCGCACAGTGATGCTCTTGTGTGGACTGGGGGTGCAGAAAGCGGGGTTTGCCTCCTCTTCAGTTCTCATTGGCTTTTCATCAGCCCAGCTCTCTCATCCAATTGGCTGCAACGCACACTGCACCGTCACCCAATGCCCTGTAGTAACCCAGCAGCTGGTTGACCCCATTATTGCATTAAGCATGTGTCAGAAATATGCTGATGAGCGTAAATTTACCATGTTGTTCTCAATTTTGTTGATGGACACATATTTCAACAATATTTCTTAAACATACACTATGTGACTTTTTTATGGAGGATTCATTACCTGCTTGTCTCCATAATGCTATTACTTTGCCCAATGTCCCTTAGTATGGCATTAATCATTTCTAGCTTGCATTTATTCCACTGCAGAAGCCTTTTATTGCTCAAAAAAGCCATGCAAAGCAATGCATGCAGCCCTACTGTGAGCTGTCTCGTCCTGTAACTTGGCCTTTTGGCGTCACCTTTTTGGCTTCACCTCCGGTATCTGTACCTACCGATACTGGTATTGGATATCAGCGCCAGACCAGAACATTTTGCTGGATTGGATACCTGTCCCATGATATCGGTTCAGGCGAGATCCTGTTTGGGCAATTGCGTAACACAACCGGATCTGTTTTGTAATAAGTTAACTGCGTTTTTGCCAGTCTCAGTCCCTACACTGGTATCTGTTAATATCAGATATCAGACAAGGACAAAATATCAATATGGGTACTGGAGGTGCATCCCCAGTTAATACTATCCTGTGAAACATATTGGGCAAAACAAGCAGGTGTCAAGCCCTCCACCGGTAAGTTACATAGTGCAAATTTGAGATGGTATTTTGCTATGAATTTACAGAAAATGTGTATCTTTTTATATACCAGCAAATTAGCAAACCTTAACCATAAGCAAGAGTGCCTAGTTATAGTATGACATGCAATTTCCTAAGTACCCATTTGCAGTATCTTGAGTTGATGCTCAGAGCTTCTAGAGGGTGTGGGACTGTTTTCAAGCCAAGTTAACTACAGGCTATTTACATTGTACTGTCATTTTGGCCCAACATACAGTTCATCCAGTGCTACATAAAGCTTCAGGAAAGTATAACTTCCATACAACTGTATATGGTGCCAATTCTTTTACAGTTAAGATTCCAACTAGTTTATTTAGAAAACAAATTAGTCAGTTAATGTTTAAAATGTATTACTGAACATGTATTAGATAACTACAAACAAACAAATATTACTTTTTGTTACAAATATTGAACTATAAACGTGAACCTGAAGTAGGCCTCTCATTATATCAATTTATCGCTCAATATATGAAAGCTCAAACAATATTTTTTGGGGGTCAATATTGTGTACTTTTTCTTTGCACTATTGGGAATTTTTTTTGTTATTTTTTGGCTATATGATAAGATTTAAACCGTAAAAGGGTGAATTAATAACTTCTGTGATGCATTATAGATGCAAACTAATTACTAAAGTGTTTCATTCTGCTGTTTATTTATTGCAGCTCATCATTTTTTTTTAGCAATATTGTAGCTTCAGAATAGTTTTTGTGGTTTAAATCTGCTCTTGGGTTGTTGTGTCAGTGGCATAATTTAGTTTCCATATTATCGTTTATCAACTATATTTACTTCATCAATGTATTGCACTTTAAAATGTGTTATTGTGACAGGCCTAATCTGAAACTATGGACCCTGAGAGGTTCTTGATTTAGTTTGTGTAGTCCTGGTAATTATCATTGACTATTAAACTGGTATTATACAATTATTTCAGTAATGAGTTTGTCCAATCAGTTGATAAATGTGACTTAACCAAAGACACAACAACAGCACAGGTGGGACCTGGACCTGAACACGGGTTTCCAATTTGATTAATTGCATTTAATTGATTATTGAAACAATTGGCAACTAATTTAGTAATTGGTTAATCGCTATTTGGAGTTGAAAATAGGTTTTATGACTCAGATAGAGCAACATCAAAATGAATCAGGAAATATGCAAATGTACTGCATTTGATGAAAAACTAATTTGTCTGGAAGTATACTAAGACATCTATATTATGAAAGTAATCACCATTTTAATCAATTAAGCAAAATAATCTTTAGTTTTAGCTTTAGATCGAACATCGAAATTTTTGCTCCACATTTTTCTATTGTTTTAACAACTCTTATCTCAAAATGGGTAGCATTAACCCTGTTCTTCTCTTTGTGTTTTTCAGAAATGGGGTGAATGTTGAAGGAGCGACGCATAAGCAGGTGGTGGAGCTGATCCGGGCTGGAGAGAGGGAGCTGGTGCTGAGGGTGCTGTCTGTCCCCCCTCAGGAGGCCGACTGTTCGGACCCCGGGGACGAAGGCTCCGCCCACTCCTGCTACGACTACTCCGACAAACAGGCGGTGCCCATCTCTGTGCCCAGCTACAAGCACACGGAGCTCAACCAGGAGAAGTTTGTGGTATGCACTTGATACAATCTTTCTTTATTCAGTGATGAGTATCAAAAGTGTAGGGCCGGGTTATTTGGCTGTATCTCTATGTATTTATTTATTTATTTGAGACAGCATTTTCTGGAATTCATAGCAAAAAAAAATTCCTCGGAAAAAAAATATTTTTGTGGTATTTTTAACCACTGGTTTTGTTCACGGTAATCTTTTATAGAATTTACAATTCAATACAACACAACAATATAATTTGTTCCTATAGATATAGTAGTATATTGTTTGTATTGTGATTTTAATGTCTTTCATATTCTGTACTTTGAATTACTTTATGTGCGAATTATGCTATACAAATAAAGTTTCCTTGCATTGCCTATATGGGAGTATATATAATAGTATAAATATAATATATATGAACATTGCATTATGTACCAAATAAAGTATTGTTGTCAGGTATTGTTGAAGTACTGATACCAAAAACTAAGTCCCTAAAAAGGTTTTGAAATGTTATGCACCAATGACTGAAAACAGCATTTGTTTTTGAATTATTATTTGCTGGTCCTAACTTTTCATCGTTCTGAAACCCATGGATAATCAGTTTTACCCAAAATGTCATTCTCATCCCTCACTGACACTTTTTGTTCCAGGTGTATAATGTGTGCATGGCTGGCAGACAGCTGTGCTCAAAGCGTTATAGGGAGTTTGTCATTTTACACCAAAACCTGAAAAGAGAGTTTGCGACTTTCACCTTCCCCAAACTGCCCGGGAAATGGCCCTTCTCTATGTCCGAACAGCAGCTGGACGCTCGACGCAGAGGACTGGAGGAATACTTAGAAAAAGGTGAGGCTGCAGTAGTTTGTTACATGTTCTTGGATACCAGGGCTGAAAGATGATGTGCAATCAAATGAAATTATGAACATGTTTGTGTAATCCCTCAGCCGCCCAGGCAGGGTCCGTAGTAAGAGAAATTTGAGTCCTGACAACTGGATAAAAGCTATAAACATTTTCTGAAATACATGTGATTATTTTATTGGTTTAGCAGCTCATATTTCAGGGCTCCTCAATATGTTTAAAGTGTGCACTGTAAACTGAATCTCAATTTCTAAAAATAAATCTAATATTACTAATATTGCAATATTACTACTTATCACAATTGTCATTTTGTGTTTTGCCAAATCTTTCAGCCCTAGTACCCATGCACCAGTGTTTTCTCCAGTCGATGTAAATTGTTTAACCTTCGCTGTTGTTCATTGGCAGTGTGTTCTGTTCGAGCCATTGGTGAAAGTGACATCATGCAAGAGTTTTTATCAGAATCAGATGAGGTAAGATAAATATTCAAAATATTGTTATGTAGAGTGTGTACATACAATACACTGATCTCAATATTTCTGAGTAGAACTCCAATGGCGTCTCAGATGTTGAGTTGAGAATAGCCACGCCAGATAAAACCACTCTCACTGTCAGAGTCCGGAGGAATGCCACCACAGATCAGGTGTACCAGGTAAACAGTCCACAGCACATCAACTACCTTTGTTTGAGCTATAGGGCTGAAATATTAATTCCAGTCCAATTTCAATTTAAATATTCACAATCAGCAAATTGATATACCTCTGCGATATACTGATATTTCCATTGATGTTCCTGACAATAAATGCAGAGAAGAACATTTGATAAATATCTTATGCAAATTATATTAATAAAAATCAAACATGCCCCAAGATATATGTAGCTACTAGCTCAAATGCTGTTACAATTTTATTTTGGAGAGAAAAAAATGTTACAGATGTTGTAAAATGTTGGAAAACTGATGCAAAACACAACCTACCACGTCTACTTGGGTTCATGATTAATAAATAAGCCAGAGTTTAAGCTACATGGCAATGCATGTGATTCTTGCATCACTCTAGAAGTTCATATTTCTGTGTGTTTTTATGTTAAAGCTCCTGACATTTAAACATCTCTGAACCAAATCTTCATTTAAAACCAGACATTACCAATCTAACTGCTGTTTGTCTGAAAAATCTCTCACCACAATCTAATAATTTTCCAAAATGGCGTAGTAGCCTTGTCTTCTTCACTGTTGTCTTATGATTTTAGGCGGTGGTAAACAAACTTGGCATGGACAGTATTATGGCCAGTTACTTTGCACTGTTTGAGGTCATCAACCACACTTTCAGTGAGTATAATTATATTACTTTTTTCCTGAGAAATGTAGGACATAAATACATAAAATAAAAATCAACAAAACAAAACGCAGGATCAATTTTAAAACTAAAAGCTCAGACTTATGCCAAATCACAAAGTATAACTATACTTTCTTAAAGAATTAAAATCATCATATTGGGTGTATTTGTGTTATATTGATTATAATAATGCCTCATGTGTGTTTTTTTTTCTAGTGCGTAAACTTGCCCCCAATGAGTTTCCCCATAAACTGTACGTACAGAACTACACCTCGGCCATCCCAGGGACCTGCCTCACTCTGAGGAAGTGGCTCTTCACCACAGAGGAAGAGATTCTGCTTAGCGACAATCCACTTGCCCTCTCTTACTTCTACCACCAGGTCAGGGCTCAGTCTGCTGGTTCATTTCAATTACCTACCCCTGCACATTATAGACTGCCCATTATTTACTGTTTATAAGTCACTGTTTATTTCTACAGGCAGTGGAGGATGTGACAAAAGGGTTTATAAAAGCTGAGCAGAAGTCGTATCAGCTCCAGAAGCTTGAGGAGCAGCAGAAGATGTCTATGGTACTTAATCCTCTTCTTTTAACTTACTTGTAGCTTCAGACGAGCAATGGCCTCTCACAATAACACATTTTGTAGTGAAATGTTTTGCTATGTAAATCACATTGAAAGCCATTAGACAAAGCTGATTTAAGATCCCCATAATATTATATAAATGCTATTAATAACATCCAAAATGTGCTTGACCTTATCATTCAATTCAATTCAAGTTTATTTATACAGCACATTTAAAACAACTTCAGCTGACCAAAGTCAACAAAAAACAAATATACAGATAACACGATACACTGGAAAAGAACAATAAAACACCAAGATATCCTGTCTAGCTAGTATTAAATGCCACGGAGAAGAGGTGGATTTTCTGTCTAGTGTTAAGCTGCGTTAAAGAGGATCTGACAGGCAGAGGGAGGCTGGTCCATAATCTGGGCGCTGTCACAGAAAAGGCTCTGTCACCTCTGGTCTTAAGCCTGGCCTTGGCTTTGGGCACAGCAGCAGGAGCTGGTCAGCTGACCTCAGGGCTCTGGGTGGAGCATAGAGCTGCAGTAACTCCTTCAAATAAAGTGGGTCCATAGAGTGCAGGCATTTAAACACAATCAATAACATTTTGAATTTCACCTGATATGATATGGGGAGCCAGTGCAAGCTGCACAGCACAGGCATATCATAGTAGATCACAGTATAGTCATAGACATTAATGGATACTAAAATTAGTATCAAATCTAGATATTAATTTGAGCAGTTATCAATATGGGAAAAATACATAAGAAATACAAATTTGAACCTTTTCTGAATAGTTAGTTGATAATAGGGGTCTTGATTTATAAGACGACAAAAGATTATAGGACCTACGGTAATTTAAAGCAAGAGACTAGGATTATTTTGTGTCGAAAATTAAATTATATTTCATACAAAGAGTGTTTTTTATTGTCATTATGGTATCAAGTATCAAGCATTTTCCTTAGTAGAAATCTATTTAAAAATATTAGTATTGTAACGGTGCACTATGACTTTGCTGGTTAAAGGTTTTCCACTGGTGCGAGATGATCTGTCTATAGTTCTAACATGCAGTATATTTGCTTTGTTTTTTTATTTAGTACTTGAATTTGCTAAGGAGCTGTGAAGGCTACAATGAGATTATATTTCCTCACTGTCCGTGTGATTCTCGACGTAAAGGCCACGTCATCACAGCCATCAGTATTCACCACTTCAAACTGCACGCATGCACTGAAGAGGGCACTCTAGAGGCAAGCACAACAACTGTTTTTATCTTATTCCATGTTTATTACATTTATAGCTGTATTCTGATGTTTTTGTGTCAGTGTATTTAGTATTGTATATGTTTCGCTTGTTGTTTTGTAGAACCAGGTGATTTCTTTTGAGTGGGGGGAGATGCAGAGGTGGGACACAGATGAGGAGGGCATGGCCTTCTGCTTTGAGTACGCTCGAGGAGAGAAGAAGCCCCGCTGGGTCAAAATATTCACTCCATATGTGAGTAATTCATGAGATGTTGTATATTTGCTGATTTCGTTTCCCTCTGAAATGCAACAGTGTAGTCCGTCACAACAATTTTGCGTTCTTGGTTGCATTTTTGACATTTTTGAAAGGAATGTCTTAATTTCAGATGAAGGGCATTAGTCTATTCAATGGATGATTCACTGTTCGAAGAAATACAAAATTAAAATGTTTAATCATAGAATGGGTCCATATACAATATTAGACACACCATTGTGTCTTACGGTCCTTTCACATTGCAAAAATTGTGACTGTGTTTGATTAATGCCATGTTTTTATTAAAAGTGAACACGTATTTCATTGCTGTGGTGTAAAGAGCGCTCATTTTCCTGTTTCTCTCATGTTTAGTTTAACTACATGCATGAGTGCTTCGAGAGGGTCTTCTGTGAGTTAAAGTGGAGAAAAGAGGTAAACGCATTTTAAATTATTACAATATCTGAAAAATAAATAAAATACTAAGAGCTGTCCCATGTCTGCAGGTGGAGGAGGACGCCGTAGACAAGGACAATAAGAACTACAGTAAAGATGGTATGTGTGGAGAGGTAAGGCTCTGCCTGCCTTTGTCCTCTCTCTGAATCACCTGCTTGTCCCCGTGTTCAGCCTCTCGCTTCATGTTTGTGTTGGGTTGTTTTGCAGAATATTTTCCAGCTGCTGAGACACAGAGGGGGTGGAGGCACTTAGGAGCAGAGATCGTTACCTCATAGCAAAACCAACAGCGCACTGCATTTGGACTTCACAGGGACACTGAGCTCTTAACCATGTCATAAACTAGAATACAAGAAGTAAAACTTGAATCGATCAAACATCTAGAGAAAAGCAGCATAAATCATCTCAACCCAAGCGCCAGAAGTCTATATCATTATGCGTAAGGGTTTACTCAGAAGGACCGTGTCATGGTTCAAACTTGTGTAAAAGATGTCTGCAGAATGCTCACATGCACTTACAGGTCTGACTCTGACTCTGCAGCTTGATGACGACACGCATGAAGAAATATTTTAGACTCTAGGATCAAAGGGACATTTGTTGAGCTGGAGTGACCACAGAATGGTTCTATCAATGCAATTTCTTTTTTGTCCATTATTTTTGTTCATGTTTTTTTGCAAAATTATATATATTAAAAAAAAATGCTACATCCAAATCCCAGATCTGCATTAAAACATTGTCATCGGATTATTATATACACAATTCAGAATGAGGATAACTGAAAGGTGTTTTATGGCTTTACCTGGAATGTTCACAACATGGCATAATAGCTGGCGGTCTCCATGGTGACAAGCAGATGATGTAAGACCAAGTTACAGGTCAGATCTGTGGAGGGGTGTCCCCGCTCACAGTAAGAATGCATGTTTTTCTAAGGTATTTTCAATCATTAAAACTATGAATTCAATTCAAGTTAAATGCCATACAGCAGAACATTCCAGGCAAAGCACAGACATCTCCACGGTTAGAAGCAGTTGGCAGAACCCCCACCAGAAAAGTTACATAGTGTACCTTTAACGTGTTTTAAGCAAATGTTGTGATTATATCTGATATCTTGATGGATCTGGATGTGATTATCGCTCCATCTCTTGTATGCACTTTAACAACAGTATTAACCCCAATACAATCTTTACTATGATTTCTAAACACTCCATGAAGTCAATGTAAGATGCGTGATGGTGGAAGATAATGATAAATCTAATTGGACAGCAGAGGTCCTCCTTCTCCTGTCTGCATCCCTGATTACTTTGTTGCTAAGAGCTTCTGGATTTATAGTTGCCCTGTAATTTAACTAGCCTTTTCCATACGCAGTGTGTCTCTATAGTAGGCAGTCAGCTATATTTACCAATTCACTCAGGCTGAAGCTCGGGTTCCATTAAGGACACCAATAAACAACCAATGTATAATTAATTTCCCTCCAAAAACAGTCTGTCAGAAAGGTATTAAGATTGCTAGGTTTATGTTCTTTTGCTTTTGCATTATCAAATTTTCCTTGTAGTTAAACTGGTCACCATGGCGATCTTGGTGCAGTGTGATAAAATACAGTAAGAGGCTGTACGCTGTATTAGACTTGTTTTCAGTAAAGAAGGGTTGCAATGAACTATTATAATTATTTTTTATCAACTATTTAAGTGATTGTGCATTGTCAAGATATGCTTAATAACAAAGTTTAATATTAAATCAAAATTACATAAAAAAAAAAACAGATTTTTACCCATAATGCACCTAATTCTTTATCTCGAAGCCTTCAGTCTGCATGTTTATCTTTATCATGGTTTAAATATCTTAAAAATCTCAGAAGAGAAATCACTTGACTAGTCAATGGCCAAAACATTCATTAGTTGCAGCTCTACAGAAAAATGTTAAGAACGTGAAAAACTAAATTAAACTATATTATGCCGAGTTACAAGTATCTAAGTCTTGCAGTTATAAAAACAGTCACTATATAATGCCTCAACCTGCTGCGCTCAATAGCGAAGAATCTACTAAAACTTGCATTCTCCTGGATAGTTAAATGATCTTAAAATGCAGAGATCAGAAACCACATCACAATTAGAGATAAGATCACTCATTAGGCCTGTCACGATAACAAATTTTGAAGTGCGATATATTGCTGAAGTAAATATAGATGATAACAATAATTATATATTGCTGAAGTAAATATAGATGATAAACAATAATATTGAAACTAATTTATGCCACTGACACGATAACCCAAGAGCAGATTTAAACCACAAAAACTATTCTAAATGTACAATATTGTCAAAAGAATCACGAGCTGCAATAAATAAACAGCAGAATGAAACACTTTAATAATTAGTATGCATCTGTAATGAGTCATAGAAGTGATTAATTCAACTTTTTATGGCTTAAATCTTATTGTATAGCCAAAAAAATAAAACATTTCCCAGCAGTGCAAAGAAAATGTACACACAATTAATTATCATAACAGGCCTAGTTGCTGTTTTGCTGCACAGAACATTTGCAAAGTGTAGTACAACAGGTTCAGTGCTGTTTTTATTTAAGTTCATAATCCATACTTAATCATAATATTATTGCACTGTGATGCCATCAAGTGTCAGTGAGCTTTTTTTGTTTTGTATAACCAGAAAAGTTAAAATCAATATCAAAGAACTGGATGTGCTAATAGCAATGGAAGAGCATAAAAGCCTGTGATTAATGAGACTCCACACACCTCAATGCACAAAGCAGTTTTAATGGAAAGTGCTGTGGGACTGAATGTGCAATACTACATTTCCCAGGATTCTGTCTGTTCACTGGAGCATATATAGTGGTCAATTGTCTGCCAGTTTCTGACCATTCCTCCAGCTTCTACCATAACTGAAACTCACCCGTCTTATTTAGGTTGGGCTGGTGAAACGGAGACTGTGTTACATTGCTTTTTGTTATAAATTGTCATTGATAATTGACTGATTATGGATTGTCATATTCTTATAAATAAATACATTTACTGACAATGTTTTGGGGAGGGTTTTTTTTTCTTATTCTAGTATGTGATTCATGGTTTCAGTTCCCTGTTATTGGATTATTTTTTAGGATTTAGCCATTCAAAACAATACTTTGAATAGTTTATTGCTACGGCAACAGTGATCATTTTCTCAAATAGGTGGAAAGAGCCAGTTCTCCCTTTTGATCACATGACATTTCCATATTATCCAAATGGAAAAATGACAGTTGTTGAACCTGATCCTCTGACCTGCTGTATTCTGACAATAGTAAATGTTATCTATCCCATCTCTATTATTTATTATAGACCTATGCAATATTTAAATTTACAAGGCCAGTAAAACTAGACTAAACTCTAACTTTAACTGGAATAATCATATAACCCAACACTTGGATCTGTTTTTTAGTCCGTATCATAGACTGTGTTTACATGCACAAACGAAATCTGATCATCCAAAACACAGTTGAAGCTTTTATAGAGAAACTGTTGAATTTCAAAGACAAAATACAACACATTTTAAAATAACTCTTTAAAGGTCCTACATTACATAAAATGGATTCTTGTGAACTTTAAGTCATGTTAGAATGTTACCTTGTGAACTTTAAGTCATGTTATAATGTTGTTACCTCACCAAAAACATAGCTGGATTTGTGTTTTGTTTCATTCACACATGTTTGAGTAACCCTTTATTATTGTCTGTTTATATCTCCAAAGCTCAAAATGCTCTGTTCCACCTTGTGATGTCATTAAGCAGTAGTTTTCAAGTTAATAGCGACCTTTTACCTTTTAGTTCAGTAGAGATTGGCAGTTCCAGGGCTGAAATCATCCAAATGATTCTGGTGAAGGTGTATGGAGTTTAAAAACACAGTGGAGCACTTTCTGTATTACCACATGATATCACAAGGTGGAACAGAGTGTTTCCTGTTTGAGAGAAAAACTCAGCCTAAATATGCAGGGTTTGTGTGTTAAACATGTGTGAATGAAACAAAACACAACTCCAGATCTGTTTGTGATAAGGAAACAGAATTATAACATAGATCAGGAAATAGTGTCATATGGGCCCTTTAAATATTTCACACTTTTGTATTTATCACATTATAGTTTGCCCTTTTTTACACAATTTTCCTTGTCAAACCCTGCACAGGTGTAAACAATCAGAAAGTAATCAGATTACTCTCTTCAGATGTGGCATTTCAATAATGTTATAAATCAGATAATGGTCAGATTTCCGGTGCATGTAAACACAGCTATAATGTGATGTTACTAAGATAAGCAGGTATAGTATTGGAAGTATGCAAATTACTTCTGTCTGCGTTTATGTCTCTTCCTCCATCATAAGCACCTTCTTTCTTCTGTAATGAGTTCTGGGAGACAATTACCCGCTGGCTCGTCAAATGACTGTTTCATATTGATTTACACTGAACATCAAGAACAAGCGATTCATCACAACTGACTGATCCTGAGAGAAGACATTATCAAACAACATCTGCATCTGAAAGGCCAAATGAAATGGCTCAAAGTTATACCCAGAGGAGGGAAATGGGTCCAACTTTACAGCACAATAAAACGTGGGCGGGCGGGATTGTCTCTCCATAGATCCGACCTATAACTCGGCCTGGTTGTGTCACCTGCTGGTCTTCAAGGAGATGGATAAGTTTAATGCCATACTGTTGAGCATCCCAGAAAAAGCAATACGATTTGTGGCAGAACCTCAGAAAAGTTACATAGTGAACCTTTAATAGATCGAAGTTATACCCAGAGGAGCAAAATGTTCTAACTTTACAGCACTGTAGGGTAGAATAGGCTAGCATGTACTTTGCATTTCTGTCATATTATTAACAACTCTCACACTGTTGTTTTTATTCTATGTCATGGTTTTATTTATTATTTGATTTTATTTCACTATGTGCAGCACAGGAAATTGCTTTTGTTTGTAAAATGTGCTGTAATGTAAAATCCATCCATCCATTTTCTTCTGTTTATCTGAGGCCAGGTCGGGGGCAAAAGTCTGAACAGAGACTCCCAGACTTCCTTCACTCCAGACACTTCCTCCAGCTCCTGCGGTGGGACCCCAAGGCGTTCCCAGGACAGCCGAGAGATATAGTCCCTCCAGTGTGTCCTAGGTCTCCTCCTCCCAATGGGACATGCCCGGAACACCTCGGACACATCCAGGAGGCATCCGGAACAATAAAATGCACTCGGAGAATATACTAATTATCTGAAGTTACATGAACATAACTTCAGTAAGCATTTCGTTGAAGTAAAAGCACACCAGCAAAATGTGTTTTTCAAATTAAGATAAATCAGTATACAGCTGCTACTTTCAATTGCTATTACTAGTATTGCTATCCATTTTAACAATGCAGACAGAAAGTACTCTAGCTTAACAGAAACACATTCCTAAAATATCCTTACAAAGAAATACTACTTATCAAGGCATCTCAATAAGAAAATAATTACACTCACTCACAGTTATCTCTAGATAATTATGACTATTATCATTTTTTTGTATTTTGTATTTTGTAATTCAGAACTCAAATGCAATTGCAGATTTGAGTGGTATCGCTCCAGGTTTTGCTTCAAGGACCAGATGGATTTCATTTGTCATTTTTTGATTATACCATTTTTGTAACTGATTGGAGCAATAACTGTAATCACGGTGGAATTTTGATTAATTACACAACCCTACAACTTACAGAGTTATTTAATTAGAAAATGTTCAACCTGTGACAAATTATCATTGCTTTGTAACACTTAATAGTCTTTTGTTTTTATCTTTTTACAAGATCAAATTGAAGCAGCAGCCCTAAACGACGTGGGTGTGCTAGAGGAAGCCAGAGTGTGTGTGTGTGTGTGTGTGTGTGTGTGTGTGTGTGTGTGTGTGTGTGTGTGTGTGTGTGTGTGTGGGAGGAGGAGGGGAAAGGGAAGGGTACAGGGTAATGCTGCATTGGGACTGCAGTATGGCCCTCACTTAAGCTCTGTGACATAAAGGGCTTAAAGACGAACCGCACTGGAATCAAAAGAACGAAAAATCCCAAAAGCTGCAGTTATTTAGGTTAATCATGTGTCCTGCATTGAACAAATTATCCTGTCTCCTTACGATCATAGGATAAAACTTGCTATCACTGTGCTGTAGTATTATTCCTCAACCAGTGTGCTCTGAAATTAAAGGTGCACTATGGAACTTCTGATGGAGGGTCCGTCACCTGCTTATCTGAAATGGTGTCGCTTTGCCTGGAATGTTCCACACTATGGCAATAAACTATCTATCCATCTCCTCGGTGACAAGAGACCACCAGGCTATGTAACAGATCTCAGATGAATGCTTGTTTTTTAATGCATTTTTCAACAATAAAACACCTGTAATTGAACAAACGTAAGATGGAAGTTTAATGGTGGAACAATTCAGGCAAAAAAATAACATCTTTTTTTAGACAAGCACCACGAAAGTTACACAGTGCAGCTTTAATGAGATTCTTGTATATTTCAGTAATGCTACAGGTCCAGGAAAAGTTTGCATAATCTTTGTAATGTAATCGCAGTAATATTGTCTGTCCAAAATGTGCTGGTATTTTTCCAAGTCCTACAGCCTGACACATATTGCAATAGCCCACACATACCCAATACTCTAATTGTGTTCTGCTCTCTTGGTTCTGTCCTCCGTCCAAACCCTCCCGCCCACTTGGGTCTGTTGACAGAGAGCAGATGGGTGAGGGACTTGGGGTAAAACAGGGAAAGCCTAAGATTTATCACCTGTACCACACTGCTTCTCTCAGTGGACTCCTATAGAAACAAAGGAATTCAAATGGTCATCTGTATGTAAGATATGTTATGGCACTGTGCGTACAACTCAAACATATTAAAGATGCACTGTGTAACTTTTGTGGTGTGGTAAGGGTCAGCCACCTACTTGTCTCCATGGAGATGCTATTGCTTTGCTTAGAATGTTTCACAGTACGGCATTAAACTTCTATCTTACATTTATTTACAGGTGTTTTTGTACCTTTAAAACCTGTGGGCTGCATAGGTCTGAAGTATAATTTTGCACTGTTGTGTCACCTGTTGTCTCCAAGGAGATAGATAAGTTTAATTCTATACTGTGGAGCATTCCAGGCAATGCAATGTCATTTCTACTGAGAAAAACAAGTGGCGGACCCTCATGGTCATGGTCATGGTCACATTTTTATATAGCCTTCACCTTCAGGGCACTCAAAGTGCTTTACATCAAAGACCATCAAGACACCAGTGTACACAGACACCGGGAGCATGGTGGGTTAAGGATCTTGCCCAAGGACATATCAATAGCATCCATCTGTGGGAGCTGGAATTAGACCGCCAATCCGTGGGTCAGTGGATCTGACTTCTCAACCAATGATGTTTATGTCGAGCTATTGTTGACCCTCGTTTAGAAAGGTTACTTTAAAAGATAGTGAAACAATTTTATATGCCAAGACATGAGTTAACAGAATTTGCTTGTAAAATGGTTGCCTCGTAGTCAATCATTTTAACACCACATCTCCTGCCAAAATAAAGACCATACATAATGAGAGAGTGTTCTCCTGCAGCTTTCAAATATATGTCAAGTCACTTGTAAATGCTGCTCTAAGTACTTTTACACAGCCCCACATCCGAGCAGACAGCCCCTCCCCTCCTGCTCTCTCATTAATGACCAATCAGTTAAAAACCACGGCGCCTCTGCCTCCTCAGCACATTGTGGGGTGGGGTTAAAATCACTAGAATTCAGACAATCTAGTTTGTTCAAGATTTTTGGATTGACTGGTTTTAATGATTTCACAATGAGCTGACGGTGCACTATATATGTTTTATATATGTTTTTTCTAATGGAGGGTCCGCCACCTGGTTGTATCAAGATGTTATTGCTTTGACTGGAATGTTCCGCAGGGTTTTAATCTTTTGCATTCAATTACAGGTGTTTTTATTGCTGAAAAAATACTAGGTTGGTTTGGTGGAGTCGTCTGTTTCTCTCCATTGACAATTTGTGGATTTGTGGAAGATTCCAGGAAAAACAACATCTCTGTGAACAAAAAAAAACCAAAAAAAACATACTCAATGGACTGATAACTTTGCTTGCAACATAAAAAATCTAGTCAAAAACTAAACTAGGCCTTAATACACACACACGCGCACACACTCATGTAGATTTTCAATTTTCAGTGCTTGTAAAATGCCTTGCTCCTGCTGTCTCTCCCCTCTCTCTCCATCCCACTGCAGAGCCCTCCTCCCTCTGCGGCGGTCTCTCTATTTGGCCCCTGTTTTATCGCTATGCTTCATTACCTCCATATCTTATTCTTTTCACTCTGCCTCTCCCCTTTGTCCCCCCTGCTTGAGTGTCCCTACACCTTAGACAACAGAGCTGCAGAGGAGGTGAGGTTTGCATTGGTAACAGAATAGGAGAGAGGAGGGTTTTGACGCAGACGTCTGACAGAAATGATGGTAAGTTTAGGGACCATATATAAATCACTAACTGGTAATTGGTATGCTCGTTAGTTCATTATTTTAATAAAGCGCGTATTAATACATCTAAGACATATTGTTTATGTACAAATGACTAATGCTTATGATTATGAAACTTCTGCCTTCTCTCTCTGAAGATGTTATGTTAGTGCTTTTGCCTGTAACGTCTTGCATTTATTCAATTACACGTGTTTTATTACTCAAAAATAAAACATGCATTCATTACAGTGAGTGAGCATGTCTCTCCACAGATCTGACATGTAGGCATAGTGGCGTCACATAGATTGATCAGATTGGTGGCTGAGTGGCTAGTACTCTTGCCTCACAGCAGGAAGGTTCCGGGTTCGACTCCAGAGTCACCTGGATCTTTCTGTACAGCGTTTGCATGTTTCCCCCATCAACCCAAAACATGTACAACAGGTAAAATCCTCCAGCTAATGTAGTCCTCACCAAGCTCAGGACATGGATCTTGATTAGTTGCCCCATTGGCCTTGAAGAAAGGGTACAATGCAGAGCAAAAGAAAAATACAAAATCTGTCAACTGGACACTGCAGAGGACAAATTTCACTATGGGGATAATTAACCTACCATGTGGAGAATTTCGCACAAAGCAATAACATCTTAATGGAGACAAGCAGGTGACGGACCCCCATGGTGTACTTTTAACCACTTAGTACAACTTTCACTAGTCAGTCATTAATATGTGGCTCCTAAACTAAAGTGTTACCTCATACAGAGCTTTTATGCAGTTTTTTTCTGCATTTAAGTCCTATCTGAAAAACAAATCAGAAATAACAGCTAAGGAAAGGATCGTACTATAAATGATTTGTGATGTAATAACTCCACCATAAACCATTATTTATCTGCATGTAGGTCAGCGAGTAACACGAGAGGACACACCTCTCCATGTGCACATCAATAAAACGTTTCCCATTGGCTCCAATGGAAATCAATAGAAGCCTGAATAGTGAACGCAGTCCATTTTAATGTCCTCCAAAAGGGAAAGCTGCTCAGTGTTACTTCAGGTTTAAAGGTGCAGATATTGGTCACATGCAGCAAACCACAGCCCAGTGATTACTATGGTCTTTACACAAGGCATGCTTCTCTATGTCAAGGAAGCATATTAAACAAAGTAGCATATAAAAGAATGATTTTAGCAGTGAAAAAGGCAGTCTGTTTCAAAGCCTCAGTATATAAGGAATGTGGTGCTGCCCTGTTGCCCTTAAGAACGTTTTTACACAAATGTTTAGGATCAAACTATACAAATAGAATAGGAAATATTGAATGTCACTCTGGCACTGCAAAAATAATCCAGATTAGTTCAACTGACTTACATGTTGCACCTATTATGTAATAATAAAAAATAAAAAAAAACATTTTTCAAAAATAACCCCACATAACCCGTTGACAGATACATATTCTTGGAACGGGCCAAAAAACTTAAAAATTAAAAAATGTCAAATAATCCCATATAGGCATTTGAATCTAAAGAGAAAATACTCAAATGCAATTAACATTCAAGTCATATAAAAACCAAGGCTGGATATACATTTTTTGCAGTGGGGCTGTTCTGGTCCAAATATGAAATCTTGGGCATAAATCAAACAGAGTGCAGTTTAAATTTGGCATGTTTTTTTGGCATGTTTTTCACAGTGTCCATTATATAAAATGGAGTGTCCAAACTGTGGCCCAGGGCCCAAATGCGGGCCCTAATCAATCATTTTATAAGCCTTCAGGTTTCCTGGTGAATTGGCACAAATAATTATTAAGTAGAACTTTACTTGCAAGTTTTAGAATCCCACCATTTTGGTGGAACAAACCTGTGTTGCAAAGGCAAACTGGGACATTATTTTCATACATTATTTCAAAATTAAATACTTAAGCAAGTTAGACTTTTGAGTAAAATGCAATATTAAAATAGGGCCCGTGATGAGAGAAAAAAGTTTGGACACCCCTGGAATTCAAACATTAAAAAAATAATAATTGGAAATTGTGCTTTTGTCCCCGTTTCTTTCAGTGTCTTTCAGAGGAAGTCTTTGGACAGCGCCTCTCCAAAGTTGGGCGCGGCCATGAGAATCGCTATTGTATAAATAATGTTAAAAACACTGAACCCAACCAAGCAGAGACGGTCCACCACAGCCGCCGCAAACTGCCACTGCTCCACCAGACTCATCTGCCTGTCCTGCTCCCGGACCCTCTCCACCAGGTACTGCACCTCTCCCAAAAGGGCCCTCAGCTGGTTGTCCACTGCCCCAGAACGGGAGGTGGCTACACTAGTGCTCTGACTTGCCTAACCATGTTATAGTAGTTTACCTCACCATTTATTCACTTTAAGTTGTATTTGGAGTTGTTTGAGCAACCCCCCCCCCCCCCCCCCCCCCCCCCCCCCCCCGCCTCTAGTCCCCCCGCCACCATAGATGACCCAGCGGGGGGCTCGGGGTCGACAGTTAAAGGCGTTTCATGTGGAGAGTTTAGTTTGTTATGTGTGGGCGTGTCTCCTGTAGCTCCTCCTCCTCCTCCCACTGCCCCTTCACTGTCTCCAGGTCCAAAGCCGCAGTGTGGCCTCCCGTGGCTGGTGGTTCTATTCCTCTGCACCGGTTCTATCTCGCTGGTGTTCTGAAAAGACTGGAAGCCCATGTAGGGGAGGTGGCCGTTGGGCATGGAGTCGCGGTTGTTGTTGTGGTTTGGGAGGACGACCGGCTGAGTGCTGGGGCGGTGGGCTACAGGCAGGGGATGGTTCAGCTGAGCCAGACTTGCCTGTAAATAGAGATTTCAAGATTATTTGATCATGATTATGCATAATATAATTGTAAATATATTGTAAAAATATTGATATTGCAATATTGACAATACAATAACCCAATTTGCAAGATATGTGGGATTAACACTAAGATTTTACAGGGCAGAAGTTTACAGTTTGTTTTTAATTATAGTGTTTAAAAAGAAAGGCATATTTATGTTTTTTCTAATCCTAGTAAAAGCCAAAATTAAAATCTGTCAACTGGACAAAAACTTTCTGTCAGTTGACAGACCTAGTAAAAGCCAAAATTAAAATCTGTCAACTGGACAAAAACTTTCTGTCCAGTTGACAGATTGTACTTTTGGCCAAAAAGTAAAATCTTTTTGGCCCAAAAGTAAAATCTGTCAACTGGACAAAAAGTTTTTGTCCAGTTGACAGATTTTACTTTTGTTTTTTATTATGGATCAGACCTGGACTGAGGAATTACACAAACATCTTCTAATCCTAGTCCTAACCTAGACATGTTTTGGTCTTGGTTTAGTCCCTGTTAGGTTTGTATTTTAATAATAATAATAATGCATTTTATTTATAAGCGCCTTTCAAAGCACCCAAGGACACTGAACAAGATAAAATAAGATAAAACATATAAATACAATTAAAAATATAACAAAAAAACTATGTATGTATGTGTGTGTGTATGTATGAATGTATATATGTATATATGTATGTATATCTGTATGTATGTGTGTGTGTATGTGTCTGTGTATGTATGTATGTATGTATGTATGTGTGTGTGTATGTGTGTGTGTGTGTGTGTGTGTGT
>KN475696.1:0-10542 GCA_000787095.1 Periophthalmodon schlosseri | reverse complement strand
AGCAGGAAAAGGGCTGTGTTTATCCAATCTGTTCCCTGCCTTTAGCATGTGGTATAGGAAAAACCACTGGCTCCCGCTCAGATCCCGGAGGACAGACAGGGCCAGGCTCAGGAGAGAAGAGGAGCGGAGAAGTAGGGCACTGCAGCGGGCCAAGGAGCCAACGAGAGGGCAACTGTTACATGAAGGTCCTAATGGGGGCCCAAAGTGCTCAAGTAAAATTGTGTTTCCAGGGGAAAAAAAAAAAATCTCCAATTCAGTTTTAATAAAGGAACTAATAAATTGAGGACTTAAAGGCAACTGTCAAAAGCAAGACATAGATCTGGACTAAGCAGCTATCCACACAATAAGCTGTAAAACTAGCACCAAGTTCAACAAAGAGCTTGAAATGAAAAAAATTGTATCTCCAGTTTGACAAACATTTGTATGGGAGTCCCGGACAAATTAATCTCCAGTTCTGACTACAAAAAAAAAAAAAAAAAAAAAAAAAAAAAAAAACTTAAAAAAAAAAAAAAAAAAAAATCACATTAGAACCATTTATAAAAATCACAATTGATATGCCTTACTTGTTAGATATTGATGTTAACACTGGAGATTCAGTTTTTTAGACAAGTCAGAATCAAGATTAGCTGGACTAACTTGGTCTGATTATGTACAGCGGAAGGATGAATGTGTGGGAAGAAAGCTGCTAAGGTGACAGAAGCCAAAAAGAACATTTCAGGGAAAAACAAATAAGATATCATTATAATGACCGCTAACTTCATGACAGTTTATTTGGTGAGAGAAGAGAGAATGGTCAGATTAATTATTCAAGGAAACAAAAATAAGAAGTTTAAAATGTGTCTCAAAGCCAATTCAAAATATAACAATTTTTGACCCAATGTCCATGTAGGTTACGGTATTACGTCCAAGAGTGTCCCCTGATGTTATGACGTCCAAAACGTTTAACCTCTGTCTGTGTGGTTACTGTCCATAAAGCCTGACTCGGCAGATACTCCTCTGCTCTGAATAACTGTCACCTTTCTCCTCAAGCTTGACATTGGCCAAGAGCAACACACTTCATGGGAACGGCTTGCTCTTCTGTTTACATGACATTATGCACTTGTTTGTACCATAAATATTGCTTTGCAGTAAATCAAGATTATGACGAAGTTGATGAATATAAAATACATCAGAAATCGAACAGCATGAGGGGAAAAAGGTCTTTCCTTGATGCAAATGAGTTTCCTAAAAAGGCACGCAGCACTTACAGTTACTTTGGGGAAAACCCTACAACTCATGTTTCAAAAGGTAGATTTTCATGACAGGATTTATCTTGAACTGGGAACCTCCTTGTCTGCTCGTCTCTATAAACCACCAGTGGTTTTGAGAGCTTTGCAACCACAGACTGCACTGATGGGCATGGAAACATCTGAACTAGAAAAAGGTAGCGTTTTCCTGTTTCTTTGGTAGAGGTTGTATTTTTACCAGCCAGCTTGTGATTCTAAATAAACGTGTATTTTAATTTCCCCAAAATGTCCAAGGCCCGAACAAGTACCACAACTGGAAACTGCTGACTGACTCTTTTTCATCACAATGGCTGCAAAAAGAAACTAATCTGACGACTGCTTGAGAACTAGACTGGCTAGGAACTAGGGCTGCAAGCTTATGGAAAAAACTTTTCTGACAAGTATTGCAATTAGATTAGATTTCCAATTTATGTTTCAAAGGTAAGATTCAGTGCAGGGTGCACATGTAAACAAATCCACTAATTAACATTTGAGACAAGACTGAAATGTGAACTGAAACTAATACAAGAATTCCATGCATTTCAGAACATGGGGATGGGCAATTAATCTAATTAAATGGATTCATTTGTGTTTTTAATAATCGAGATTTTTAAAAACTGCAAAATCGAGGATTGTCATCATCATAAGTAGGAATGTACGATAATATCGGTCACATATAATCATCGGCCCATAATGGCAATTATGACATCACACGATAACTCCACCAACATTTTCACCGATAATTTAATCTGATAATTAGAAGACCAAAACTGATTAAGCTGCTTCCTCCAAGGTTTTATCCCTCATTCTGAGCCCAGGCTTCGCCCACCTGCTTCAGCCCCGGGTCAGAGGCAGAGAGCAGAAGACAAGTGTTAAATGGGCTTTTTTACGTTTAGAGGAAAGATATTTCAGCAAAACCACTTTGTACCAGCCTCACGACACAGGAGAGGGGATACAGGCTTCTCACATGAGATCTAACAAGTCACTGAAAAGTTTTCATCGCGACGAGGAGTGAAAACACGAGGCAGCAGAGACTGACAGTCCATGCATTAGCGCTGTAGATTGACATAGATGCTATCGAACTGACGGACTTTGATTGAAAACTAAAATACAACTTGATCCTTGCACAGTCAAACGAGACGACGCGTGGTGCAGCGAGGAAAGTTTGCCTGTTTGAGCCTGCTGTGAACATGCACTCCGTGTGCAGACGAGAAAACACTCAACAGCCCAATGCAGTCGGTCTGCGTACAGGACTGTCTGCCTTTCTCCTACAGTGGCTGCTTTGAGCTTGTGCCTCTCAAAATCCATCTCGTGTTAAAGGAGCAGCCACGATGCTGTGGCCTGCCCCTTTCCCTCTGTGTTGCAAAAAGCACGCATGAAACCCACAGACAGGTCATATTCTATCTGAAGCATATTGTTAATAAGGAAAATACCAAAATAAAACAAACACCATTTACAATGTGGCAAGAAGAATTAATGTAGGCCTGTATGAAAAAGCTTATGCGCTAGAGCTAGAACTCAATATTGTTACTTCTTATTTGTAAATGTCATATTTTTTAAGGCTTTATATGTATTATATGGTCTGCTTTAGTCACATTTAGGCCTATAAACTTAAAAATCAGGTTAATGTAAAATTTATCATCAGTTTTACTTTACTGGTTATTGATGACACTTCTTCAAATGATCGATTATCGGCCATTTAAACTATTAATGTGATTACATATCTATACAAATGTAACTGAAGTAACAGAATGATAACAAAAAGGTAAAAAGCTTCCCGTTTAAAAGACTAGCAGTCCCTGCTCTGACTTGAAAATCGATTAAATTCATAATGGTCCAATATTGCCCACCCTAGTTTGTAGATGTGTCTAAACTATAGTTAAAACTAGATTTCTTCAATAAAAAGACAGTATATTTTGTTCTTTGGAGACAACATTGCAGCCTTTTCAATTTCAATTCAATTGCAATATTGTGCAGCCCTTCTCTCAACTTTTATAGTCGTTTATTGCAAGAGAACACAAAAAGATCATTTTCTTGTTACTTAAAATTCTAACTTCTACAAAAGCTGTTGTGAATACAAATAAAAGGTCTACCACATTTCTATTGTACCATTCTCTTTCCACAGAAGTGTGTAGAGGCCTGGTCACAACCCCCACTCCACTATAATCAATCACAGATATTGACATGCCCCTTTAGGACCAATGGGACAGCAGGGTCCGGACCTCTTCCCCTGAGATTGGCCAGTTCCCTATGGCAGCCCCGCCTGCTCCTGTACTAACCACCAATTAACTTCAGAGCTGGTCCCATAAAGCCACAGGGTAACTTCTCCTTTGGGACAGGCACACAACAGTCCCCTCTCTGGACAGCATCAGTAGAGCTCCTGTGAGTAGGTTCAGGGTCAGGGGGAGTCTTTATACAATCATAAATTAGGACTGGACTCCATGAAAAACTACATACTAAAGAGGGCAGTAACAGGGAAAATGGTAGCATAACAAATGGATATGTACAGTAGATAAAATATATCCCTTTAGCACATGAAATGTTAACACTAAACTGAGGCTTAATCAGGACTCAACCAGAACAAGACCAGTAGCAAAGACAAGTATTTAACCAGGTCTTACAACTACAACCAAACTAGGACATCTCTAGGTGAACAAACACAAACAAGAATTAAAAGGATATACAACTAGAATAATAATTTGAGTTTCAAAATTCTAAATAAATTGCAGTAAATAGTTTCTTATACAGATATTTGAATTTCTATTGTGCTGGCCTGCTTTGCTGCGTGGCTTAACTGCACTAGTTTTCCACATATGTAGACAATATGACTCCATTTTACCATCCTCCACGACCTCACATCCATCTGCATTTTCCCAGTTCCGTGTTGCCTTCATGAGCAAGCAGCACTTAACCTTTCATCAGCCGTGATTCACTGGAGAGATGCTGCTGAAAACAAGGGAGCACTGGAGGAGGCCACATCAGCGCCATTACGCCTGTGTTCAGTTGGTACCATCTCACAACCATAATGCTACAGCCGGTGCTCAACTCAAACTTGTGTGTTTGGTGCAAATTAATTTTATGCAACAACTGAGATTTTGTGAAGTGGTTGAACGAGGTCCCTTGTGGAAACTGTGTGCATTATATCAGACAATCTACTCGGATCTGAACAGGACAAAATAACTTGGACAGTATCATTGATTGAGAAGCAGCACACGTGCAGGTTGCTTGGGCGCAAGCCTTTGGCTACCTCAATGTTGCTCTGTCTGCTGCGAGAATCCATCTTGCTGTGCAAGGTTATAAAAAAGCTCTTACACCTCTGCAAATCACAAGCCTACATAAATGCATAGTTTGATATGTGCGGGCATCTGGTATAAAGAAAAATTAGTATTGCAATAGACAAAGATGAAGGTGATGTTGTGGCAACCATCTTACTGGACCCTGTAAATTTTCTCATTTATAAACTAATCTATATTTAAGATTATTGATTGATTGATTGATTGATTATAGGTTTATTCTTAGGGTAATATACAGCAAACTCTTAAGGGTAAAAGAATTCATACTTTATTCTAAACCAGCACTGAACTGCATTTGGTACTTGAACTTGCTTCATAGGATATGGTTGCTGTGCTGAGAACACAAAACCGCATTTCCAACTGAGCTTATTATTTGCCTGATTTGATATTTCTTGCCCACCTACGACAACTTTGGGTTTTAGAGCAGCGAAGGATGAAGGAGGAAAAACAGGATGTGACACAAGCGAACAGACGCCGGGAGAGGTCAAGGAGAGATTAAAAGACGCACACACACGCACGCGGGTCAGAAATGTACTTGACAGGCCGTCTCCTCGCCAGCGCAGAAAACACATACTGCCCACACAGATACTTGAGGCGCATTATGGCCAGCTTTCGCTTCTAGGCACAGCTCCTGAGGTCCAGAAGGCCTTCGCTGCAGGGGGAGGACGGGGGGATGGGGTGAGTGCGAGTGCGGAGGAGGAAGAGTTAGAGCCAGGTGAGAAGAAGAGAGAGAGACACAGTGATGACACTCAGTTTTGAATGTCACAGCGGCGCTAAAGACCCCCGCTAACCTTTTGGCTGGAAATGAGAGGCGGTAGATGGAGGGAGGCAGAGGGAGAGAGAAAGAGGGAGGAGGAGGGGAACAGACAGCCAAGCAGAGATGCAGAGCCTGGGCAATCGTGGGGGGGTGAGGGGGGTCTGTGGAGGTGGAGCGATGGATGATGAGATGAAAGAGGAAAACAACAGCAGCACTTCTCATCTACGCTAACAGATCTGCTAGCCCTGACAGTGATGAAACCAGACAAAATGGCCACCAAACAATCACCAGCACTGTGTCCGATACCCAACACCAATGGGTTTGAAAGGGGCCTGTTCTCAGGCCCACTGAGGGAGAAGGCCTCACCTGCCAGAAGGAAGCAAGGACTTGTGTCTGCAAAGTGGCCCAAAGGAGTCCAATAGTAGGGCTTCAAACTGTCGCAGGGCAACGGCTGGTGGCTGATTTTTTTGCAATGGAAAGTTTGTTTTACTACAAGCTTGAGCCTTTAAGCTCCATTACAGTTACTCTTCAATGTTATTATAATTTGCTATACAATCTTTGATCAATTCATTCAACTTATAAGTACAATGTTTCCCATCAAGACAATGCCAGTTCCTCCCCTCACATTAAGACATAAAACACTATTTCACCATTTTAATTTGTAATATTTTAGCTTAGAAATTATACTATGATAATTCCACACAATGTTGCCCTTGCACATTTGACTAAAAACATTTTATAATCTATTCACACTTTGCAAAAAGTAAAATGTGGCTTGCGTCACTTACATGCAAGAGCAAAGGCAGATGGTACATGACTAAATGTTTGCTAAAGTAAACTTTGATAAGTGCAAGTGCATTTCCATTTACCAACACGTACATTGTGTAGCTGTGGCTCTACTTCTCACTAGGACACTTAGCTGGAATTTTTTCATTTGTCACCAGTCAGACCTCATGGGATTCTGTTAATAGAAAGAGCTGCTACTGATTTGACTAAGAATAATGAGTTCAAAGACTCTACAATAACTATTTTAGGACATTCATCTTTGTTACGTCAAAAATCTACTTTGCATTTTGTACCAACTCTTACTAAAAAGATGGACAGACAATGTCAGTCATTTTATTGAACAAATCAGATTTTTGCTGATATATAATTGCTGATAATAAATCAACTCGGCAAAGCATGTGCAAACCCAAATTTCTTCTAAGGCCAAAAGTTTGTTGTCAAAGTTTGTTTTTTTGGTCAATAACTGTGACTGTGAAGACACGAACAGTACACAAATTGTAATTATTGTGTGAAATGAACAGTCTTAGACATCGAGTATTTAGCTTTGATGCATGCCACAAAGCTAACCATAAATGCAGTCTCAAGTAAACAGTTTTGATGAAATTGTGATAAACTAACCACTAGAGACACGTGGCACTTAAGACAAAAAAGTGAGACTGTAATAAAGTACAGAACCTCTGATATTATGGTCAGTGATATCATTTCTTAAACTTGAGGTGCAACTAAGTCAAGGTCATTGACACTCTAAACTTCAGTTCACAAGTTAAATTTGAGCATTTGCAATTACATTTGGTAATATAAGGAAACCTTACTTTAAAACAAATTTTTACAACAAATTGCCAAGAGTTGGACCTACAAAACTAGGTTCTAGGTTGATGTTTATCAGACTGGTCCAGACAGGGCAAAGCCATGGACCGCGTCAAAAGTTAAACCACAAAAAAAGGCAAAGGACAAACGAGACAGAAGACCAAATAGTGCTGAACATCTGTTGTGTGTGTGTGTGTGTGCGTCTTTGTGCTTGTGTGTGGTCGGGCCTCTTATCTCTCCTTCTCTCTCTCCCTCTCTGTGGCCCGCTAAACATGACTAGCTGCCATCTTGGCTCACAGACACAAGGTGGTGGGGGTAGCAGCTCCTGGCTTTAGCAGGGAAAAATGAGCACCGCACTTGTGTAACACCAACTTTGGCGAATGTGCATAAAACCACCGAGTGAAAGCGAAAAGGTGATGGTAATATAGACAATCTGCCCCGAGATCCAATGCGTGAGATAAAACGCCAAAACGAGTGGTTATGAGATCTGCGCATTTTCAGAGTCCGACAAAGTTGCGTGAGAGCAACCATTATGCAAGTTGACCAATTACTCCATGCATAATGGAGAAAGCGCAGGATCGCTCATTCTTCTACACAGACACGACAAAGTACAGAGAAACGGAGTACACATTTGTTAGAGTAGATTAGTAGATTTATGCGCAGAAGAGACCCTGTACAAGCGCCAGGGCATCGGCAATCGGCAGGTGTGTGGACCATTTTGCCTCGTCCGAACCGAGTAACAAGTGTAGCTGAGGTGGCTGCCAAAGTTGACGGTACAGTGAAGTGTAATGCAATACTCAAGCACTAAAACAAACACCCAAAATGCGGAAAAGTACTGTGAAAAGTGCTGTGTGTAATGCGCCTCACTTCCAACACAAACTAAAGCGTGCTTTACTATGCCTCCAAGCTAAAGTCGCCCATACGAGCGCAGGGAACAGGTTAGAGGCTAGCTCAGGGGGCTACAAAGTGGTCCACACACACAATGAGGACAGTTGCTAACAGCTAGCTGAAGTTATTTGCCATAGCGCTGGGCTAAGCTCCAGCGGCTAGCGCTGCTAATTAGCTTATCAGCGGCATTACGCACGGCGTTCCGGATCGACAAACTAGTCGCTCATCTGGTAAATCTCAGAGAAAACGCTGTTCTCGCAAGTTTATAGCAATACGTGGGCTCTGGTATCATTTACCATTGCTTTAAGTCTTGTTTCATGAACTGATGAGCGACGGGACAAGGTTAAAAACACGGCTGCATCGGAGGAATGACCGCCTGGCCTCATAACTCCCCCTACTCCACTGCTCCGTCCTGGCGTCCACCAAAATTGGCGACTACTATACGCACTTTTCATTCTGCAATTTAAACATTTTACCCATTTAAGACACAATTCACTCATTTTACAACGAGTGCCTTTATTTGCCCCGTGTACACACTACTTTTGGACATATTTGCTGAGTGTAGTCCGCTGGGAATCTCCCTGAGCTCCGTTCATTCAGTCGCCAGTGACTCACCTCTACACTGAGCCACCTCGTGTCTTCTACAAGCTTCAACACAATTAGCTAACAGGGCTAACCAACTCTTACCTAAGCGTGGATAAAGTTAACATTTTAACCTAGACTTTGCAATAAGTTAACCAAATAAATGTGTTAGAACGATGCTGATTCCTGCTCTTGTCCAGGACGCATTTCTTTCCACTTTTCAAAGTAATGGGACTGTGGTGCGTGTGTGTGTGTGTGAGCGATGCAGCGGGTGGCAAAGCTAAACTTGCTATTGTTAGCATGTCGGCATGGCAGCCAGTCGAAGCTTCAATGACTTTCTACTGAAATTTGCGATTAAAATGGTACTTTGGTGTACAGTAAAACCTACAACGCGGTTCTTGTGAGTTCTGCTCTGAATGAAGCGCGTATCTCGCCAAGCCAACTCGTACAGTGGATTAGACGAGTCCGATTGCCGTGGAAAAAAGTAGAGAAAACTTGCCGTTCAGATATGATAGGATTCGGTTTGAATAAGACAAACAAGTAAATTACCATATCGACTAAATAAGGACCAAAAGGGAGTTTTAGCTTACCTAACGCGCTCGGTGACTTCGGTCTTTTTATCAAATCAACTCCTCGTTGCGGGGTTAGTGTCTCCGCTGCTTGGAAAAAAATCCACCGTGGTCCTTTTGAAATATAAATAAACAGAGAAAAAGTTCAGGATTTATATTTTACATGCGATTTTAGTCCGGCGTGCCTCTCGAGCGCGACCTCGCCGACTAGTGTGCGTTGCTCTTGTCTCCTTTGTGTTAATTTCACTCAAATCGAGTTTAATCCGATCGATCCCCGGCTGGTCGCGCTCCCGAGTCCTCCCCTCCAGACACTCGCTCACCTTCCGCGGCCAAGGGGGGCGCGCTCCCGAGCACCTCTCATACGGATAAACAGGCGGCGTGCGCGGTCACTGACCCCGCCGTGCTCGTGTGACGCTCTCTGGGTTCTCATTTAGGGATGGGGGAAAAAACATAGGCGTCACCAAGCACAAAAAGTGGCCACATGTGCGCAATATTGAGGCTGGGTTTGGTTTTACGCATACGCATGGTTCCATAGGAGGGAGTTAACAGCGATATGTAGCCTATTTTAGACCAATTAAACCGAATTAATTATCAAATAACAGTGGCTTAATACTTTTAATTCAAGTTTTTGTGAGGTAATAAACATAGTCAAGTTGGGGCACAGACTTATTTTATTCAAAAACAAACTAAATTCCATTAAAATAGTTTATCACATCTATAAATCACTTAGTTCTGACAAACGGTTTAACTTAGATAAGTACTGGGCCTGGTACACCTTTCATAACATTTTTGAGGGTTTTTACAACAATTCACTTTTCCTGGAGCACCATGCATCAGTCAGGATATCCATGTGACCAGTGAAAGATAGGCCTGACTTATGGTTTGAAATGAGAGACCTCATATTAAAGACCCCTATCTTAAATGAGGGAGGAGTTCACGGAGGCCGTAGAGGAGGCCTATCGGTCGGCCTCAAAGAAATTCTGGCAAATCGTCCGACGCCTCAGGAAGGGGAAGCAGTGCTACGCCATAACAGTTTGCAGTGCGGGCGGAGAACTGCAGACCTCGACTGGGGATGTTGTCGGACGGTGGAAGGAATACTATGAGCATCTCTTCAATCCCACTGTCACATCTTCCAATGAGGAAGCAGAGACTGAGGACTTGGAGGTGGACGCATCCACCACCCTGCCTGAAGTCACTGAGGTGGTTGGCAAGCTAGTTGGTGGCTCCGGGGGTGGATGAGATCTGAGTATCTTAATTCTCTGGATGTTGTGGGGCTGTCTTGGTTGATATGTCTTTGCAACATTGCATAGCGATCGGGCACAGTACCTCTGGAGTGGCAGACTGGAATGGTGGCTCCTCTGTTTAAGAAGGGGGACCGGAGGGTGTGTTCCAATTACAGGGGAATCACACTCCTCAGCCTTCCCCAGGGTACTGGAGAGGAGAATCCGACCAATAGTTGAACCTCGGATTCAGGAGGAGCAGTGTGGTTTTTGTCCCGGCCGCAGAACACTGGACCAGCTCTATACTCTCCATCGGGTGCTCGAGAGTTCATGGGAGTTTGAATGAAGATTAGCTCCTCTAAATCCGAGGCCATG
>JACM01023185.1:0-12044 GCA_000787095.1 Periophthalmodon schlosseri | reverse complement strand
TTCACTGGAAAACAAAAATTTTATCTTTATGACATTTAAACGCAATTTGCATAAGAATTTGGAACACGGTGTGTATTGTGTATTTTAATGTTTATACTGCTTACAATCCTTAAGTATATGTCTTATTTCTATGTTATCATATGTTTATCCAATGGAGATCATGTGAATTTCAGTCTACTAATATATTTTTTTTTACCTAAATTATTTAAATGTAAAAAGGTGGCATAAAGTATTTATTAAGAGCCAGTATTTCCTATTTATTAAATGTTGAGGTCAGTGTCCAAGCAGAGAAGCTTTGTGCGCAATATTTTTATCTTGCAATAGCTTGACCAGCCAGACTGCTTTATTGTTATGGCAAACTGAAGTTCAAACTTTTAACATGGAAATTATTCATGTCTAATTCATCTCTGAAGTATTTAAATGAGGTGGAATATTTAATCAAGTATACATTGTGAGACACACAAATTTGTTTTCTGATGTGTATCTGTTCAAAAGCGTTTATGCACCTGCTCCTAACACCTTGGAAATCCAACCAAGGACTTGAATCATTCTTTAGTATGACAGGGCAAACTAATGTACCAACTGTTTAATGCTTTTTAAATTCAGTTACTTACATATTCATCTGAAAGACTTGCATATCAGTAAAACCAGTTTATTTTAAATGCATGGTTCTTTTCAATGTCAAATAGAATAACTGTGTATTATTGAAGGTGCATGTTTTGATATTTTTCTATTGTATTATTGAAATACCAATAGTATTTACACTAATCATTGTGTGTGGTCTTCAATTAATGTTTCTTTTCAGTTTTGTCCAGATGATACAATACATTTTGTGAGGTATTAGACTGCTCCAGTGGCCTGCCTCCTTCTCAGGTGAGTTTCCAGTGAGCACAGGTGTGCAGCAGGTGTCAGTGTGGGACCAGAAGTATAAGGTTTTGAAGCCTTTCCATTCTCCCAAAAACAAGAAGTATGCCAAGTGTCTAAACATGTAAGTGGCCGAGTGGCTTGTACTCATGCTTCTCAGCAAGAAGGTTCTGAGTTCGATCTCAGGGTCGATTGGGCCTTTCTGTGTGGAGTTTGCATGTTCTCCCTGTGTCTGAGTGGGTTTAATTAATTCAATAAATGCTAGCTAGATATATTTAAGGCCATACAGTGGAACATTCTAGGCAAGCAGGTGGTGGACGCTTCACCAGAAATGTTACATAGTGCACCTTTAAATCTATCAACACTAAGTGAATCAAGAAAGACTACACTACTCACTTGACATGTTATGCAGTGATAAAAGAAATAAAATAAGTTGGCAAAGTTCTTAATTTCATTCAAAGCAAGAAGGTTCAGAATTCAATTCCTGGCTGGTCCTACCCTGTTAAGGTGGTTTTCCCCATCAATTTACAGCACATTAGCTTAATCCTCCATCTAGGTACTCCTCGCTTAATACATTAGGATGGGTCCACAATAGGTCAAAAGAATTGCACGGAGGAGAAAATGTTCTATACCTTACTTTACTCTATAAAGTTATGGTATATGTTATTGTCCCATGGGTAAATTTGCCTTCTGCATTTGACCATCCTTTAATGTTTCAGCTTTCTATTAAAGTTGACATTTTGAGACTTTTCACAATTTAAAATATATAACATTTTGTTTAAATGTTCAATTGCTATGACAACAGTCCTAACTGTTTTATAATTCTGAAACCCATTGTGCATTTTTACGGTTGTAGGCAAAGTAAATTTCTTTGAGAGCATATCAGAGTTCCACATTTAAAGAATTCAGACTCCAGTGCTGGTTTTACTTCAGTTATAATATCAAATGTAAAATATCTGTACCAAGCGGACATCCTCGGCCCACTCTGATTATGGGTTGTGGGTATTATCGGACTCAGGTTTTCTTCAGACTTCCTCCAGAACAAACCTGTGGTTTAGTTTCTTTATTGAAGGCGTCAGAGGGGCGTTTGGACTGGTTTTGTTCAACCTAATGCCCCTTAAATCAGCTTTGCGTCGTACTGCAGAGAGACAGTAATACAACATGGCTCACATTACGTTCAACTATGCCTTTAAATGCACAAGACTCCAAATTTGTGACTATAGGGTCACAACCACAGATGTTATAGACATTTCCAGGATATTTTTCTATGAACTATGTCTTTTTGTCTTTATCCTGAATAGTTTACAAGGACACCTAATTCTGGCTATAAATACTAACTATAAAAGTTCCTTTTTTGGATCATATCATAATTTTTTTCCAGGGCTTTTCTAAATTTACTTTTACCATTTTCCTCACTGTAAATATCTTTGCATTGTTTTTGGCAAAATTAATCCACCTGAGTGATTAGTATTTCAAATTTTCAGATTTAAAATAATGTGTGCATTTGGAATGCACACCATAAACTACATCTCAGTTTCCGATTAGGTATTTAGGCACAGGAGCTCCCTTTGCTGTCAGCAATGGGAATGAACAATAGGAAAGTAACCAAATGAAGCCCTTAGGCAACGTGAATGCTATGCTAAATGAGCCATGTGTTCATTGTGAACACATTTGACGACAGATGGTGGTGATGGTTTATGGGCTGAAAAACTGCATAGAAAAGTCCAGAGTTTGTCCTGTGCTAACCATAACCATTTAAAGCACTGATGGTTAAATATGTATTTTCAGGGTGTTTGAAGCATCTGTTGTCAATCTCTGCTCCGTGCAGAAAAGCAGCCTTGCAATATGGCGGATCCAACGCGAAGAGAGTTCTCCTGGGAAACCCTGGCTCTTTTTTATACTTGGAAGCATATGTGATTATATTGACTTATTTTAATAAAAAAAGAAAAAAGAGAAAAAGCTGTTCCCTGACAGTGTATTCTCATAAGCAAACTGTAGGAGAAGCTCTGTCACTGAAAGTGACTTATTTCTGCTTTATTTAAGTAGCTACTAAGCCTGAATGAATTAGACTATTAATAAACTATTTGTTCATTATGAATTAAGTCTTTGTTTATGTTAAGGTGTAATTATTATAAAGTCACACCAGTGACTACTGTGAATGTTTGAAATAGTAGAATCCGTCCTTTTCACACATGGTCACATGGTTTTTGAGAATCTATGTATTTGAGTAAACAATCAAGTTACAACAGAAATAGACTGTGCTTTTGTTTTCAGCAACAAGTAATTCATCCTTGTTTAAATGCCTCTTGGGCTTTTTCCGTCTTATTTCCATCCAGCTCCAGTCAATTTTGTAGATTCAAAGTGGCTCTCTTCACTGGCCCATAGTGAGGTCAGATCTAAATGAATGCAGCGGATGTTGTTGTTTGTCAAAGTGTCTCGTATCTCACTAGATGACCGATGGCTTGTGAGCTGTGGCCCGCATTAATAAACGCTGAGCAGTCATTTCCCATCAGCCACCACTGCTCATCACTCCAGCTGAGTACGGAGCGTTAGGAGGGACAAACTGCCCTGTCAGTCTGAGGCATCTCCTGATGCAAACAGATGATGTAGCATTGCTCTTAAGAACAGCATTCCCCTTTGTTTTCAATGACACAGGAGTCCAGATCTGATCAGTTGTGATGCACTCGTCTTAAAGCTTTATGGGAAATATTATACAATTTACTGAATTAATATTTCCACATTACAAACCAAACTAAGTGTAATTTATGAATTATTACTTCACTCCACAATTACTATTGTGGAGTGAAGTAATGACTTGCATAATGGTACTACCTCTGAAAGGTGAAGTGTTTTGCCCAAGGACACAATTGTACGCACAGTCATCTTTCAGGTTTTAAAACAACTGACACTGGTGTAAACATAACCACACACACACCGAAAATCTCATCATTGTCTGATTTCTGGAGTCATCATATTATTGAAATGTCATGTAACAGTTATATCTGATGTGAATAGTCTGATTTCTTTCTGAGTCCATTTTTACCCCTAGATTTCTAGCTTGATTTGAAAGTTTTAGAGAGAGAGACTGGAGGTGACTGCTGACACTTTCTCTTTGTTTCTGTGGCCAAAGACAATGACTTCAGTCTTGTCTGAGTTTAGCTGGAGAAAGTTGTTTGCATCCACAGACTGATCTGCTGGATGCAGTGGCAGAGTGAATCCACTGGTCCATATTCACCTGCTGCCATTGAGACACAGATCTGAGTGTCATCTGCATAGTTGTGGTAGGACACATTATTCTTTGTATTAACTGGCCTAATGGTAGCATGTAGAGATTGAACAAAAGAGGTCCCAGGATTGAACCCTGGGGCAACCCACAAGTCAGGGCCATTTTATCTGAGACACATTTTCCAATTTCAACAAAGTTCTCCTTGTCTTCTAGATAGGACTTGAACCAGTTTAGTGCAGTACACTGTACACTAACACAGTCACTATCACTGTATTATCTGTGTTAATTGATTAGCAATGCAAACTAACCAACTAGCCAATGGGAGTGTTGCTCTCATAAACAAATTCTGCATATTTTTAAAACTCAAAGTAACTACTTGAAATGCACATGCCTTACACAGCTGTAGATTTTATTTCTATTATATTATAATTAGTCCAATAAAATTTCCGCCCTCACTGTTGTTTTAATAGCCTGGTTCAGTGATGGTACAGTGTGTGGAGGAATAATGTGAGAGTAAACTGCTGCAGATTCAGTATTGATCCGTTGCTGTTCCTTTAAGTGCTTTAATCAACTGTGCCATTTTTGTATTGATCTGAATACACACACACACAAACAGGAAACAGAGCCAAGATGGATGACACTGGAGACTCTGGAATAATCGCACACTTTTTATTAATGCTTCACAGATACAATCACAGTCTCTGCATTGGCCTCCTGGACCACATGGGGAAATATGTGGATATCAAGTTTATAATGTTCAGAATAAGAGTCCTGTTTGATTGCGCATTGTTATCACAGACCATTGAATTCCTTTCACATCATTGCATCTGTGGGTGAATTGAACTGTATTGGAGGCTATTTGCTTCATTTTATGTTAGAAATGAGAAGGTTAACATGAGAGGCCAATTGAGAAGCAAAGGGATTAGTTTGAGAAATAATGGTATTTACAATTTGTCACACCCCTAATGGACATGGAATCAGTTGCTTTTGAAAATACAGCCAATGGATTTATTTTTATTGAATGAAAAATAATCTATCTTCAATCTGTGGTTGTGTATCCAAACTAGCGTAAGGATTGTACAGTTGCTGCATTCTGCTAAACCTCATTGAAATTTCCAGTTAACATTTTATAGCCATTTCTTATAAAACATGAATCAACTTTCTTCATAAATAAATAACTGTACAAAAGCTTGAGCCATTGAATTTTAGGGTTTAGAATTCTCCAATTGGCTGCTGCTTGTCATGATTTGTCAACGCTTGAATGATTGTTGACAGCAATTTCTGTTCACCAAACAAAGTATGAAATATACGTAGTGTTGGTAAGTAGTTGCAGAATACTGAATACCTGCATTAAATTGTACTTTGTCATATAGTCCATTGAACGGCCCAATCAGAGTACTGTATTCTGAATACTTAGAATCCCTTCACAATTTTTCTCACTACCGCACATGAAGAAAGATTTAGTACCGCCATGTATTTCAAAAATTTCTGAATACAATTAAATGAAAGTAACAGTTACACAAAATTAGTGTTCTTAATTTTGCATAGCCTGTATGCATTTATACTGCCAAATATTTTCGTATGAATCTGTAGAGCCAGTTACTACAGTTAAATAGTTTTCATGCATTGCCTGTCCCTCACCATTTGATCTACAGGTGCTGTTGGGAGCTGTTGAATAGCTCCACTCCTCATTGTTTTTGTGCAGTGTGGTCGGTTGAAGTTGCCTCACGTTCCATTGTTGGAAAGCAGAGTGGAGTGTGCCGCCACCAGCGCGATTAGGCTCCGATTTCAACAACAAAACATTAAGCAGTTTCTGTCAGAGGTTTCAGTTTAAGGAAGGCGATGAATGTCAAAGTAGCTTTCTAAAGTTCTGCCGTGGTGTATTGTGACATCTGATTGTGTGCCAGTGTTAGGATTTGGGGACATCATGTTGAGATTAATTTCATTTGATTTCTTTTTTTAAAATTTGAGCATATTGTAATGTAATGCAAGATTAATTTCATTTGATTTCTTTTTTTTTAAATTTGAGCATATTGTAATGTAATGCGGAATAAAGCACACAATAACACATACTGGATGGATGGGTGGGTGAATGGATGGATGGGTGAATAAAAAGATTTATAAATTAATGTGTGATTTAATAAAAGGATAGCTAGATAGATAGGTAGATAGATAAACAGATAGATAGATCGATAGATAGACAGATAGATAGATGGGTGGCATAGATGTAGTACGGTAATTGAGTCCCAGAGTTGGACTTGTGGCTCGTTTATCAAGTCACTTCTGAAACACATGATTCCATCATCTCTGTATATTTGCTTTAGAAAAAACAACATGTTTTTAAATTATTATTTTCAGTTCAAAGTTAGTCTAAAGTGTGATTTAAGCCTAGGTCAGAACCCTCTTCCTCAAAAACAAGGTAAAAAAAGTGCTCCAAAAGTGGGCAGTTTCTGGTGGGAATTCCCAGCAGGGCCCACTGAAAGAACTCAGCTATTTTAATAATGAGAAAACGCTTCGTGAATGGGCTTGACTTGCATATAGGTTTGGCTCTAGATGAAAATGACTCAACTTGGACTGGAACTTGCACTGGGAGCCAATGGATATGACGTGGACTCAATTCTGATCCAACTCTGACTGCAAAAATGTTAACTCGATAATGGGTGGATGCCTGGCAGATCCAGAATCATATCTATCTGTATTTTTTAAACAGATTGACATCAGTCTGGTCTCTACAGCTACCGATGCGTCTCAAGCCTGGTCAGATGTGATGATCCAGTCAGATCAGTGACACATGTGACACAAAGGCCACCGATGATTAACAAATGAAATCAAATTTATCTCACCTCAGATTCGCTCATTGATTCTGTAGAAACCTGCAGTGTTTTTCAGCCCCTTGTGATTTTTTTTCCCTTTATTATTTCTGATACGGACAGACTGTGCATGTCCTTGAATAATCCACCTGTCAATCACAGTGACCAGACTCACATCTTTGTAAAGTATTGAACAAGTGTGTATTCTTGATCCCAGAATAAATGTGTAGACAAATGTACGGTTGAACGAAAGGATACATGAATAAGTGACAGGTGAAAGAATGGATACTGAAGGATAGATGGATGGAGGGATGGTTGAATGAATGGATGGATAGATAGATTACATCTGTTTTTTTTTTTGTTTGTTTGTTTGTTTTAACCTTTTTTGAGTCATGGCACACTATTTGGTTGAAAAGTTTCCGTGGCACACCACCTATTAAAATAAAATACCAAGTAATACCAAAAAATGTGATACGTAATGTAGCAAATATTGTCCATACCACTGAGTCTGGTTATTTCAATTTGGCAGTGGTTTGTTTTGCCTTGTTTTTTTAAATCAGAAGTTTGCTCAAGCCAGGTCAACGTGATAAAGTATACAATAGAATCCACATGTGAGTCTGATTCCTCATTGCATTTTTTCCCAAGGCACACCAAATAATATCTGAAGAAAGGTTCAAAATCAGTGGATTAGGGAGAGGAAAGCCACTGTGTCTGTTGTAAACATTTTGATATTACAAATCTGGAGGAAGAATCCATTTAAAGTCTCTACTTATACCATTTGCTCATTTGACGTTTAGACCCCAATGTAATGAAAATGATACATGCAGTTTATATTACAGGGGACTAACAATACATAGAGAAGGCAGTGTTACGCAATCTCCAAAATGCAACAAAGCTCTGGGTGTTATGTAAAAACTGAAATTCTTGACAGATTTAAACTATTCTTCTGTGCTTTAAGGGGCGTTTCCCGAGCTCAGATTCACGGCTGCTGTTAGCTTGTGTTCTTTTTAAGACAGGACTGGTCTGTTGGGTTTAATGTGAGTCCAGCCTGGTGCCAGAGGTGTAGAGTGACTATGGCATCGGGCCAGTGCAGAGCAGCTCTATTGGTTGACACTGCATTCCTTACACGCTTATTACACGCGACCGCCACCACTCACTGTTAATGAGCAAACTCCAGGAAGTAGACCACACCAAAACACAGCTCAATAAAGTTGTAATGGTTTTACAGCTGTCTATGGAATTGAGAGGATAACTGACAGAGGAATGATAATGGATTTAAATGACAATGGTTTATTTTTACACGACTATTTTCAAAGAGTTGTGACTGAATTTTGCATAATAATATGGAAGAGTGTTGATATAAAGATGTACAGTATATATAAAATCTGTACAAAGATTTTGAATAACTCCAATTCATTTATTGTTGTTGTAGCATTTCTTTAACTAAGAGTCAATTTGATCCCCAGTTTGTTGTCTTTGAGTTAATCCTTGTGTAGAACTATGATGATGGTGTCTTGGTTTAGCCTTGACTAGTCCTGTTAAAGACCTGATTTGGATTTGGTGACAAGCCAAATAGTTATAGGTGGTACTAAGTGCATAAAATACTGCTGATCTACTGAAATATCCCCAACCACAAACAGAGAGGGCACTCTTAGCTCGGGGTATAGCTGCTGCTCATTCATAATAAAAGAAGAAAGCTGCAATTTTTTTAAAAAGGGTGACTTGCTGTGGAACCTTCCTGACATGTCTGTGGCGAGGTGCTCCATCTCATCAAGGAACATGTTTCGGGATTGTCCTCCTCTCCCTCCGCATAGCCTTGGAGACAGCCGCGTGTGGTGGTTAATGTTTGGACACTTTTGTCTGTTACTGATTGTCGCTCAGAGCTCCATAAATCTGTGTAAAACATTAGACTCTGTTCAGACCTGGCTCCATACAGATTAATTGCAGACACTTTTATGGCTGTCTTATATCTTTCCACATATTTTAGTTTTTTATTATTTGAAAAATGTCAAACAATCCATCCACAATTCCCATCTAATCATCTTTTAGTTGGTTCAGGTAAACAGAAGGCTACTTTATGTAATGCTATTTTTTCAGGCTGGATGTTCAACCAATATCGATCATCTCCAAGCCAGGATTAACTTGATTTACCTCCAGTATTTGACCAGTTCCCCAATGTTTGGAATGCACAGTGCCAGATATGAAGACCTATCTCCAAATGTTGAGCTATAGGCGTGGTTAGGACTACCTTTGCAGGAGGATTTAAAAAGCCCCCAAATTCTAGAAAACCCAAACCCATAACTTTGCCCTCTTTGTTCACAACTGTAGAAGTCATAGTAAAAGTTGAGAATACTTTTACTTTAGTAGTATTTCTATCTCCCTTATTAGTTCCACATGGTTCTTTTGACTGTGGTGTTTTCCCCTAACTGCCCACCACAACTCCAAGGTCAAAGTTCAGCAGCATCCTCCACTTATACATGACGCATTACCCCAAACCATTTCATTAAACCAGAGTAAAGCCATTAGTGCATACCACCACAGACTGTGTCAAACTGTAACCCACCGGCCTGCCCGTGCCCTCTTCTTCCATCGCAAAGTTCAGATCATTATAATGCAAAAGTTTTACAGTTTTTCACTCAAATAAATGCAATGTTGAACCTATTACCTTACATATATTATTACATTTGGATCCATAGTAAACAGAAATAGAAAAAGATGAGATATAATTAAAGATGCCCTTTGTGGGTCTGCCGTCTATGTCCACGGAGATATTACTGCTTTGCCCAGAATGTTCCACAGTAAGGCATTCACTTTTCTATCCCCATGGAGACAAGCAGGTGATGCCACTAGGCCAAGATACAGGTCAGATCTGTGGAGAGGCGACCTAAGAAGAATAAACAAAGGTAGAAACAGTAGAAGTAGCGGTATGTCTTGCTCCGTGCTCTACGTAAAATGCTGTCTTTTGCAAATTACAAAACACTAAGCTAACTGTTCACAATTGGGGGCTCTAGCGTTTGTGTGCAGTTTGCTGACAGAAATGACTCTGTGGAGCTGCAGTGATATTGGTAACTATCTGTCCCAGTTTATTGTCCTGCTTAAATGGGCTGTCCTCTGGTTTGTGGGCAGTCGTTGGTCAGTGGATCATACAGCTCTGTGGTTTTCTCAGGAGCAGGGGATTATGGGTCGTGTAGTTCTCTTGGGACAGGACCTAAGCGCTTAAAGGTGTTTGACTGTTACACCTGTTTGATGGACAGGTCCTGGTCGCGCCCTCTGGCCCTTTCAGGTTTAAAGACCCTTTTGACTTTTGACCTCTGGGCTACGGGAAAACAATTCAAACCATTGCGTAATTAGTTAGAGCCTGATTACTTTGGGTAAAAACATTCATTAACAATGTCTCAGAAATTTAGAGAGGCTTTAATGTCTGGATGCTGTGAATCGAAATTGTTTTTGTCAAAACTACATTGGTTGCTGAATTTAATGTATTTGCAAATAAATGCATTTACTATGAGAATCATTGTAAAGGTCAAAGGTAATATACACATTGTTGGTGTGTAATATCACATTCAAGGCGGTTCAAGACCTTTTTTCCATTTCTTTTATTTATTCATTGATTTATTTTTATCCTTACAGGAGGGAGCATGAAATAGTAGTGAAGAGTGGGGAGAGACAGTCAGGTATCAATCTGAGAAGACTCAGGCCAGTACAGAGCAGTGTCATGTGTGCTACCAACCCCCTTAGCCATCCTGCAGCACAAGTTTCTTTTTTATTACTTTCTTTTCATAATCTAACGGTGAACATATGCTGTTTATTTAAATTTTGCTAAGAAGCAAGAAGCTAGACTAGCTTTCTATTGTCATTAGTAGCTCCTTCATTGTCACAAGACTTGATACACACTTAGCTGAATATAGCCAATTCCCGTCTCACGTTTATCGCCTCCTAATTGAGCACCCTGAACAGTGGCAGCCTGCTGGGTCCCCATAATATCGTCTCACCGCAGACGAGCCCACCCTGAAACCTGAACTCCCACTTTACGGATCAAGGAAAACTGGACCGTGTTGGAAACATGTGTAAAACGTGCAGTAGACAAAGGCTGTTCACCTGTGCACGCGGTGACTCATTAGAGAGGGACTTCTGAGGCGAGCCAAGCTGTCAAAGTTGTGCGAGAACATGCAAGCAGGGCCGTTCCCCTGAACCTGAACCCGGATTGGGTTTCAGGTCTCCGTAATGACCCCTCTGTTACATTCCCCCATCCCAAAGAGCTCCAATCTGTCGGACATCTGCACGGGACCACCACTGTTATTATAGATAGACCACCGGCTCGGACACGAAGCTCAATCCACTTTCCCTCGACCCCCTCACCTGTCTCTGGGGACGCGTGGAGGCCCGGGACCCCAGGTTGAGGAGCCCTGGAGATTGGTCTCACCTGAGGGGGCGGGCCTTGCAGTGGTTCCAGGAGGCGGGGCTCGAGCCGGGCTTTTGTTCTTGTGAGTTAAGAGGATCAGCGTGGTTAAAAAGGAGCAGGACTTAACAAGTTTCACTTTGGTGGTTCTTTGTACTAACTTAACTAAGCTTAACAAACACATTGAAGTCAGGGCTGGGAGGCTTTGTTATATGACAAAGGCCCAGGTCAATAAAGTGAAATAGTATGAAAAAAACAATCATTTTCAATTGTTGAATCAAAGTTTGTCTAACAAAAGAATAAATGGTGTGTTGAAAACAAAAGGCAGCTATGCAAGTCTCATAGTAAATTTCAAACACTATTGCGTTTGGACAAAATTACATACAATCCAAATCTCTAAGCAGATATTTATTCAAGCAATACATCCATAGATAAACCTATATAAAAATCACTGGTTTTGGATTACGTCTTACACTGCTTGGACTATGGTACATGAATGCAAATAAGACGCTATTTCAGCTTCTCAAATGCAGCAAGGTCCGGTCCCAGCTCTGACCAGTGCATACCGATGTTGTGTCTTTGAGCAAGACACACATTTTGTCCTGGTGTGTAAGTGATTGGTGGTCAAAGGGGCCGGTGACCTTCCCTCCATGGCAGCTGTAGTTATAGAAGAAGCTTACCACCGAATTAGACAATGAGATGAATTAACAACTTTGAGCATCTGACACTGAGAGACCATTCATTA
>KN475695.1:29469-66059 GCA_000787095.1 Periophthalmodon schlosseri | reverse complement strand
GGGCCCCCTGCCACTGTCAGAAATTGCTGGCCATTGCTATTCTAGACATTGCTAGAAATATGTAGCCTGCAGAATAGGGATTACACAAACATAACCCTAACCAATAACAAAATTGTTAAAAATATGAAGGTTTCAAGGTAATTAGTTCCCTGATGTAAACATCCACTAAATTCAAAAGGTATTCAACCCTAACCAGCCATTTTGATCAACAATTGACACTTTTGCCACTAAAAGTTTCAACATAACCCTAACCCAACCCTAACCAGCCATTTTGATCAACAATTGACACTTTTGCCACTTAAAAGTTTCCACCAACCTCACATCACTCCCTTCAGAAAGTCCTACATGAGTATTTTTCATCATATTTTCTTATCACATTGGTAGTCATATAAGTCAATAAATAAAAGTCAAAAGGATGTATACCCAGATATGAAACCCTACTAAAACTAGTACCAAAACTAAACTAATTTGAACAAGTATGATTATTGAAAAAAATCAAATTAACATGCCAAAATTTGACCTTACCTGATTAGATTTATAAAGGACTGGATTTATATCAGAAATAGTATAAGACCGTAAAGTAAAATAAAAGACAACATAATCTTGCATTGAAAATGACTTTTTTTTTTTTTTATTACAGATCTCAAAACCATCCAAGATGGCTGCCGGCGCAACTGGAGCTGTCACAATTCTCCTAGGCTATAGTTTATTCATGAACCTTTTCAGGTCTGGTAATGTTGTCTCAGCCTTTGACTACAATGCAAAAATATCTGGAAATGTGTCACAAATGGACTTGATGTTGCGCTGAGACTACTTTGAGCATATAGAATGTCACTGAAATTGTGGTCCAGCAAACCATCAGAGTTCTTAAACCATCAAGGATAAAGGATATATTTGGAATGGATACAGAGCCCAGTCCCAGTTGTACAACCTGAGGTCATTGTGTCAGGACAGACGCTTCATGTTGTACTTGAATACAAATACCTTGGAGTCCAGATAGACACTAAATTAACATTTAAATCACAAGTCAAGAAAGTCTGTAACAATGTCAAATTCCACCTCTACAACTACCGTTTCTTCACCTCTACTTACACACTTTGTTATCATAAGATCATTAACAAACCGGGTCACTGTGGAGCAGTTAGAGGGGACTGCATAATTCCACACAGAAGGAGCAATCATCTTTCTTTGTCAAAGTCACACATAAGTGGAATTCTACCCCCATTAACATTAGAGAAGCAACAACCTACAATATGTTTAAGACCCTTTTAAAGAAATGACTAACTGAGAACCAGCACTGCTCACAGTGACACTTGGTAATTGTTTTGTGATGTCTTGTCTACAGTTCATGTCTGTCTATACGCTCTTCATGTTCTGTCTTATTCTGTGTCTAAGCTGTTTGTCCTGAATGTTTGTGAACATGCCTGTCTATTGCATGTGTTTTAATGACTGTATGTAAATAGCTGTAAATAGTTTTGTACATACATTGTTAATATGTCTTTTTTAGGGTGACAATGTCCAGGGACTATGGATTCAAATTAGCCTTGTCATTAAATCTGGTACATTTACAGAAATGTTCATTAATGTACACTGTCCCTGTCAAATAAATGAATAAAATAAACAATACCACAATGATATTGAGCATTTTCCTTAGTTTCAAAATCCGAGTATAATTTAGTATTGTAACAACAGGAATACAAGCAAATGAAAACTAAAGACAAGATTTTGACTTCATTTTAACTGTGGGTTTTTTTCAGTGTTTCAGGGTAAAGTAGAAACTATTTTTCCTAGAAATCACTTGGTCTTGTAACTAAAACTCGTTTGTCAAAGACAGCGTTAGGAAAATCTTTCGTGTAAACCCTTTTGTTTCTTTTTGGCCGTTGGTCTTGTTAAGATGTGTTTGTAATATATTTGAATATATTGCTTGTGGCAGTTGTTTGCTGTGGGTTGCTTGCACAGCCTGAGTCATAGAGACCCATTAGCATGAGATTAGGCTGTGCAAAGCTTTAGGGAAGTTGATACAAATCAGTCAGTAAACAATCCGCAAATAAGGCACTAAAGTGTAATTGATACTTTGTATGATTTTAAAGGCAAAGAGATTTGACACTTGTCTTTTTCTGCAGAACTGGGTGAAAACATGTTCCTCACTATGAATATGTTACTGACACTATTTTTTGTTCTTTGTTCACTTTTTTCTTAAACAAAACAATTTTTTTTGTCACATTCTTGTTTCAAATCCTAGAGGTAAAATCCAACTTGTATCAGCATTCATTAATAAAAAATATTTAACAGCAGCACCTTGAACTAAGTCTTTATTTTGCAATGCCACTGATCAGATTAGCGCTGTCACAATACTAAAATTTCTCAGTTTCGATACTAAGGAAGAGACTCGATGCTCGATACTGATTCCAATACCACGATGATAATAAAAAAAAAAAACTCTTGCTTTATTTAGACAATAGAATTATTATTATTATTATTATTATTATTCAACATTAAAGCGTACTACTTTCTTTTATATTACTATGTGGTTTTATATCCCTCAGTCGTCCAGGTAAGTTCCATAGTGATCCATACTAGTCTATGAGGTCTTATACTTGTTCTGATGCAGCTCAATCGCTCTAAAGCCATTCAAGGTTCATTTCTGTTCTGTAAATATGACTTTTTTAGTATCGATACTTGCTCAAATGAGTATTTAGTTTTGATACTAGTTTTAGTATCAATTAATATCTGATTTTCGATACTTTTGATAACCCTAGTGGAGTTTGCATGTCATCTCTGTGTTACACTCTACCAACCCTCATCATTCATGTATAAGAACTGGGACAATTTGTGACTTTTAATTATTGTTGTTGGTACTCACAATTGATACTAAGGAAAAGGCTTAAAACACATTTTAGTACTTTTCAACACAATATAAAAACAATTTATTTAAGATTATCAAGTAGTTTTTAGATGTCAATATTCAGGAACCATCCCATTTATGTGACTTTTTTTCCAGTACAGATATCGGCTCAAATTAGTAGGCTATCAAGTTTTGATACTAGAGTCAATATTGATAAGTATCTGGTTAAATGCCTGGCACCCAAAGTTACTGTGATAAACCACAAAAGCAGAGAAGGATGATAAAAGAGGTAGGATTTTTTTGCATCTTGTCCCACTGATATAAATTACCCCAACTGCATTTGATTTAATATGGTCTCACAAACTTGGAAACTAACTATTATTGCTATAAACCACTGTTGTCTCAGTAAAAATCACAACATTCAGGACTAGCACTTTTTTGTGCTGATGTGCCTATCTGTCTGTGTAAATGAGCCTCAGGGATGGGTGGAATAATGTTACTTTATCCCAATGTGATATCAGACACAATCTTTCTATAAAGAAACATGAATGGAATAGAAAACAGCAGTTCTACACTATCCGTAAGCCCATTTTGTTAATGTTTTAGTTTGAGAAAGGGCTAAAGTTAGTAACAAGAGATTACTAAAGAAGCAAGTTCTTTATTTTGGTGTGTATTGTGATATAATGGCTTGCTTAACTAATACTACCAATACTAGTGCTACTACTGTTATTGCCAACACTGCTACTACTGTTGATTTCTTTGTCATTTTGATTTAGTTGTCTATCACTTGGGATCATTTGATGTCTTTGATGACTGACTCCTGCTTAGACATGTTTTAATGGAATGTGTTAAATGTGTCAGTCAAACAAAGTATTATGAAAGCCTACAAACTATCTCCCTTTTTAATCTACAGTACACCACATAATGTCTTTCAATGGCTTGTGTTTTCTTTTATGCTGTAACTACTACTACTACTACTACTACTACTACTACTACTACTACTACTACTACTACTACTACTACTATTTTTTTTTAAATATTAGAAAGTTTTTCAAATCATGCAATTATGTGCATTTACAAAGAAAACAAAAGACTTACTAGTGGTTTTTGGTCTTGTTGCCTTTGGGTCTTCTGTAAAATAAAATTAGAATGTATCTTTAGACAGAAGAATAAGCCAACAGATTCATTTCTCAATATATCATTATGTCTCACTTCCTCAGAGTTTGACATCATTCATGGGTTTGTAGTTTTATCTAATGATATCTTTCTCTAATTTAATTTCTTGAAGGCGGTAGATACCTAATCCATACATTTAAAGTGAAAGTGTAATTTTTCATATGTACATCATTTTGAAACAGTAGATAAAATATCAATGCCAAGGAAAGATCATATCAATTTTGAGTCAAAACTACAATTTGGATTTCACCATGACTTTATATTAGGTATGTTTAAGATGCCGAAATCATTGCCTATTGACAGCAAAAGCAGGCAGCTGCAGCCGAGGGGTGGAGGAAAAGGCTGAAATCAGCTTTAACGCTCCACAAGAGGCGGCTTCAGATCACACAGTGAGTCCCGGTGACAGAACAGACCTCATGTTCATTTGAAATGTTACACTGAATAATACTTTAATTAAACATTCAGACTGACAAGCTAGGCTACTGCAAGCTAGGCTTTGATCTATAGTGAAAATGACTTTTAGATCATCAAGATCAAATATTAATCATTTTGACTGTATTGCACAACATCCTGGGCCTTCATGTCTGATTTTAAGCAGGTGATGAGATAAAGAAAGCAGAGGGGGGGACACTGCTGAACTGAAGGATGTCTTGTTTCTGATCAAGAAAAAAAAAATAAAATAATGGGTCCAATCAGCTGTCAATCAGCCGTCAGTGCACACATTTGATAGCACTGCATTTCCCATCATGCTTTAGGCTTTGTAGTTCATGAAGGTGGTTGAAAGCAGCTGTAGTTGCTTTTTTCACCTTCACTCGCCTTGCAAGGCGCTTGCAGCCACCTTGATCTCACGATATTACTGGTGCCTAGATAGGGCCGTCCGCTTGCAGCCACAATCATCTCCTTGCTCATCTAAAACACACCTACTGTTTTGCAACTAAAGCCATTTGCTGCTTCATTAAGACTGGTTAAATCCAAGTGTCATTCACTCAGCGTGGGTGACCAATAGAAGAAGTGGGTGGGGGAAAGTGTCTACATTTAAGCATAAAGTTGCATGTAAATGGAAAAGCATTTCATCACAAGGAATTTAATTTAATTTATTGTAATGTATTTTAACAGCAAGAGGGATTCAAACTATTGCTTGCACATTATTCAAAAGAATGGTTGATATGTGATATTTAAAGGTGCACCATGTAACTTTTCTGGTGGAGGGCTACTTGCTTGTCTCCTATTAAACCAGAGTTGTCACAGTATGGCATTAAAATTGTAAAATTTATGTCATTTTGTGGAACATTTTTGGCAAAGCAATAACATCTCGGTCAAACAGGTGGCAAACCCTCCACTAGAAATATTGCATACCTTCAAGGTAAAAGAAAGACTAATCCATGAAGTTACCTATACATTCAAGTTTGGGTTGGGTCCACTTGTTGTCCACACACCGGATGAGATTGGAGGTCCCTGCTTTCCTCACATATCCATCGATGCACGTGTAACGGAAACTTTTTGAGCAGTTCCAATCTGGGGGCTTAGTTAGGTTATGTGGAGGGATATCTGCGCAAGAACAGTTGAAGTCTGCTAGAGAAACAAGTGAACAAAAATGCATTAGTGCAAATGAGACAATTAGGTTGAGGGATGCAGAAATATAACTGGTCTGACTGAAGCATATACACACCACAGAGAAGATTTTTCATCAAAAGCAAAACATACATGCTACATTCTTTATGTGGCCACTGTTTTTACATTTGCATTATAATAAACCTCTCAGAACACTCTCTTTATAGTGCAGATAACGATTATTGATTACTGGTTTAATTTTTTATTATTTTTATGATAATATATAATCATAGATTAGGTGATGCAGCTGTACTGTAAAAATCACACTATACAGTACTATATATATGTACTACATATTTACCATTGCCAGAGAAGGACAATATGAGAGATATGGTTCAGTTTGAGCTGTTCATTTAACAATAGGGGTACTAAGATTGCTAAGAAAAAAATAATGCTCAACCGTTGTGGGTTGTGAGTAATAGGGCAGAGGTGTGGTGAATTAGTTCATCAGATTTATGAGTTTATTAGTTTATTATTTTAATGGACTATGTCCATTAGGCATTATAGTCTCCCTGTGGTTCAAAATAAACAAAAGTAAAATTGTGCTTGGATTGTAACGTGAAGAGGCTGACCTGTTGCCAACAATAAAAAGATCATCTTCTGCACAATATGACGTAGGGTACAACTACAACAACAAAAAATAAATAGTTTGCGACTAAAGAACAACATTTTTAAATTAACTTAAAACTTAGATTTTCAAAAAATGTTGATTTTGTTTACAGATTACTGCACAACTAAGCCTAATTTTGGCACGAAATAATTGATTACTTTCACATAGGATTTCCATAATATATATGTATTCTATATTATTTGCACTTTGTAATCATTTCCATTGTAATATGACAGGTAGCTTAACTCACCGGTTTCGGAGTAACACATATACCCCAGCAGCAAGTAAACTCCAATAAATGCGCGTTTTACGCACGCCCAAGGTGCCAATACGCCTGGATCCATTTGAGTTGAGTGAGGAGTAGAGTCAAATCATTCTTGCCGCCGAAGTCCAGTCCTGTGGCGATCATTCTCGCTTCGTGAAATTCTACACCAACACTATCATACCCGCAGACTTTCGCTTTCACTCCTAGTGTTCTGTAATGTAAACGCTTTTTTTAAAGGAGGACGAGGAGGGGGCGGTCATATTGGTTTGTTTGTTTATTTATTTCGTATTATTATTTATTATTACTTATTTATTTAGCTGTTATTATTATTATTGTTACTGAGTGTTTATTGATAACTACTTATTATTTTATCATATGGTAATTAGAAGTAAAATTAGAGGAATTATAGAAAATTATAGGCATCCAAACGCTAGATGGCACTGCGCCTCAACTGTCCCCACAGTCTCCCGCGTTGGCTTGTTGTGTTTGTGCTCACTTCCGCTGACCACAGAAAAGAACTGTATCAAATGATATTAACAGTTTCTTGCTTTTTCTATCATCGTGCCATCATCATCTTTCTATCGGTGGGTTTAACTCCAAATCGTGGTTTGCATTTAATAACATTTGTGTAAAAAAGACTGCTGCGTAGATGATGTCTTTATTTAGAGACGCATGCTAACGTTACCTTTTGCTAATACTGCAGCTTCTTTTGCTGGATTTGATTAAAATGAAATGAGGTTTTGTAGATGACTATATACGTCGTAGTTTTGAGTATTTGTAGTTAACACATTTAAAAACATTCTGAAATTATATAGATTGAATGGTAAACACATTTAGTTGAATCTTGATGTAGATTTGGGAATTGGTTTGTAGTGCTCTTCTGTTTATATGTTGAGACTTTATGAATTTAGGGGGTCAGCACTGTGTTCCCACAGCTCTATGGTCCCACATTTGCAGGGTTGTAGAGTGTTGTTTATCGTCAGGATGACAATGAGTTTAGTCACAGGACAACATTGTTCTAACAAACATACTGGTAACTTGGCTTTTCATTTTTTACCCTAAGCAGAAAAAAAATGAGAATAGGGTTTCAAAACACATTCTTTGTCTAATAGATTATCGTAATATATTTGTTGTTTAAAGTACAAAAACGTGACACACCAAAATGTCGCTGTACGATGACCTCGGTGTTGGGGCCAGTGACACAAAAACAGAAGGATGGTCCAAAAACTTCAAACTTCTCCAGTCTCAGCTCAAAGTGAAGAAAGCAGCGCTCACCCAAGCCAAGGTGACAATACTTATTATAAAATTTGCATTTATTATACAAAATTGGTATGTTATTTAATATTTGGTTGATTTCATGTCTTTTTACAGTCACAGCGAACAAAACAGACCACCGTGTTGGCTCCGGTCATTGACCTGAAAAGAGGAGGCTCCAGTGAAGACCGACAGATTCTTGACAGTGGCCCACACACAGCTGCAGGACTCAAGGTCTGTATCATGACGTTATGTAGAATGTTTTATTTTGTTAGAAATGTGATACCTGTGATTAGTTTAACAAATTGAAAATGTCATTAGCAAATCATTTAGTGTGCCTTTATACTTTTTTTTTAATTGCATGTTGTAAAGAGGCAAAAAAAACAAAACAGAAGAAATGAGAGATTCTTTTAATTTTATTTATTTTTTATTCATTCATTCATTCATAATTAATAATAATGGCATCATTTTGGATTAAGTATAGTTCTATATTTAAACTTGGCTTTAACAATTAATTTTTTTGTTTCGAATAGTGACATTTTATATTAATTGATGGGTGTTTTTACGCTTTGGTTTCATTTTGTATTTTCAGGAACCAGCCCCCAGCGGCTTCTCATCTGGAGATGTGTTGATTCCTTTGGCTGATGAATATGACCCCATGTTTCCAAACGACTATGAGAAAGTGATGAAGCGGCACAGAGAAGAACGACAAAAACAGAGGGAGCAGGAGAGGCAGAAGGAGATGGAGGAGAGAGAGAAGTACCATCAACTTATTTTCTCAGTCTTTTAAACACTGTATAAAGTGCATTTTAAAAGCGCAGGTGGTGAATTCATAGTATAAAAATGGATTTGTTTTCAATGTAGAAAAAGGAAAGACAGACATGACGGTGGTGGTCCTCCGAGTGGGTTCTCCAGATTTCCAGCTGCAGAGGGCGACTCGGACGATGAAGAAGAGTATGAGAAGGAGAGGAGGAAACGGAGTAAGTGTGTTAATTGTATGTGGAAATCCAAGTCTATACCATACTCCTAATTTTAAAAAACAACAACAAATAACAACACTGAACTCACCTAAATTAGTTAAACTGTTTTATTTTCTTTTTAGATGGTTAATTGAAATTTATATTTTCTTTAGGTATGGGAGGAGCAGCCATTGCCCCTCCTTCATCTCTTATTGAAAGAGAAGGTAAGTTTCCTATTTTGATTATGCAAGCTTTTACAGCAAACTGTACATTTTGTTCTGTGGTTTAAACATGCATTAATCCTTACTAAGGATTAATGCATGTTTAATCCTTACTAAGGATTAATGCAGGACTAATTAATCATTAGTCCTGGGAATACCAGGTGTCACAGTGGGATGCCAGTGGCAAAAACATCATCAAACGTCATTTTGTCTTTAGGCAAGACACTTCCACATCCACTTTGCCTAGTATGAATGGTGTGTCAGTGAGTGTGTGGTGGTCAGAGGGATCGATTGCACAGATTGGCAGCCTTGCTTCCATCACTCTGCCCCAGGGCAGCTGTGGCTACAATAGCAGTTTACCACCATTGACGTGTAGAATGAATTAATAATGCACTGTAAAGCTCTTTAGGTGTCTTGAAAGGCTATATAAATCCAATGGTTAATTAAGTAATTAATTCAGACTTAAGAGTCCCAAACAGTTATTTTGAACCCTATAATGGTTTAGATATAGTGTCTTGTGGTTATATTGTTTTATTACGCAATAGAAAAAATGCTCTGCCAAAGTAGTTTATGAAGCAAGAGTGGATCAGATTGTTGTTGTTTTTAGGTCCCTCTTCATTTTCTTATGACGATGAAAGTCGACTGTCCCGAGCTCCAAAAGCGGCAATTCCCCCTCCCATGTACGACGACACAGACCGACCACGATCTCCTCCTGGACCCACCAGCTCCTTTCTGGCCAATATGGGGTTAGTAAAGTTCATTCTTTTTGCTTATTTAAACTGTTTACACAATCAGAATTACAAGCATTAAAACTAGGACAAACAATCTTGACAAAAACTGTACATTTAAATCTGTTGTCTGCCATCCATCTGTCTAGCAACCAGTTGTCCAAAATGCAACCATCCTTTACCGTACTAATGCTAAAAGTGTATAATTTTTTACAACACATGATTTACTGTTACTAAATACATGGACAGGTTGTCATTGATAATCATATATTTCTTTTACAGTGGCACAGTCGCCCATAAGATCATGCAGAAGTATGGTTTCAAAGAGGGACAGGGCCTGGGCAAACATGAGCAGGGTCTGAGCACGGCGCTGTCTGTGGAGAAGACCAGTAAGAGAGGAGGCAAGATCATTGTGGGAGATGCAGCTGAAAAAGGTGAGTCACACTGCTGTCTTTGCCCAGGCAGTCCGTTAACCAAGAGTCAATATTTTCTTTTTAAATTGCTTGTATCACATAAACTTACTTTTGCGTTCAATATGCCATTGTGATTTTACAGTGTTTTAGCAGGCTGGGAGATATATAGCATCACAGGAAGATGCAATATTAATATAGAGACAATATATAATACAATGATTGCATTTTGTGCAAAATGTTAAGTAAATTTGAAAATGGGCGCCACCTTAATTTGTCAAAGATCCCATGTTCTGCTTCTGGCATTACACTTGAATTTGTGTTTTCTTTTATATCATGATATACATTTTAGGCCCTTTATAGAATGGATGGATAAATGCCGTCTTCTATTGCCAACTGATCCTCCTTTTGGTCAGCCTCTGTTAAGCTCTGAGAGAGTGACAGGTGAATTAAACCAACCACAGTAAAGTGTGGACACTATGAAAAACTATTATTTGCCTTCTAAAGGTACTTTTTCTCTGGGTGCCATGCCAGAGGTGATGGTGATCCATCCTGATCTCCCGAAGGGTACTATAATAAAGTGGATTAACTGATCAAATCAATATTGTGACCTAGCCTTTAAGGACAGCTATTCCATGTTGTCGACAATTACCCAAATTGATGGTAGCCTAATTCTATGTCTGATTGATTTATTATAAGAGTTTGTGGTTCTGTATCTCCCAGCTCTGTTGTTTTGGTGGATTATGTTCTTGTATTTCTGTGATGTTGTGTGCATGTCTGTGTATTTCTTTACATTGTGGTTGTGAGCAGCAGGCTCCAGTCTGGCAGCCGACACTTCAACTTTTGCAGGTTTGACTTTTTCTCTCTCTGATTGTGTGTCTGTGTGTTTGAATGGCTTTCTCTCATCCTCTGCTAATCTTAATAATCTCCAATAGATGACAGTGTGAATGGCCAACCCAGTATTTTTACCCCACTTCCCTCATAGATTTAATTCATAACTGCGATTGTAATCTTAAGTGATGTTTGTAGTTTGCAGTCTTGAAACAAACCAGCTTTTTATTTTTCCTGATTTCTTAAACTTTTCACACCATTTAAGAAAATACTTGATTTTCCAAATTACATCACTTGAAAAAAAGTGCATTTAACCTTAAATGTCTCATTTGAAAAAATATCTGGAAAACATAGTGAGTGTCATAAACAGTATAGAGACATCAGGTCCTCTCCTTAGCCACTAGATGTCCTTACAGAGCTACGTACAAGCTTGCACAAGGACTTAAATGAGCAACAGAATCAAAACAGTCAAAAATATTTAATGAAGTCACATTCACTGATGAGGTTTTATTTTTTTATTATTATATATTTTTTTATTATATATATATTTTTAAAAAAACGAAATGTTGTTTTAATGTTTAAGGCTGTGGTTCTAAGACTTTTTACCCCAAGTAAACTATTTGTCTCAAATATAAGCACAACCAAATCTTAGCAAAGTCAGCAACCAGATCTAAACTAGGAGTAAACCAGCCAAGTCTAGAAGGATCACCATGACTATAAGTAGCTCTAAATGAGCATGAACCCAAGAGAGGGCAAAAGTGTTAAGTAATGTAAACAAATTAAATGAAACTATAATTGCAAAATATCGCTTATAGAGTGTGGAGTATTCTATTGGTGTGTTGATCATAAGTGAATATTTTCAACATATTTCATATCTTTGTCTTTTCAGCAGCAGCACTAGATGCCTCCAAAAAGTCCGAAGCGAATCCTCTCACAGAGATCCTCAAAAACCCAACCAAAGTGGTGCTGCTAAGAGTAAGTCTATGGGCATTACTGTTGTCAAGATCAAAAATTTCAAACTCTATTTTTACAAAAGACTCAATACAAATGATGCCACAATAGTAATAAAGCACACCCTTTTTCAGGCAATAGACTGAAATTTTCAACTCAAAATAATAGTAGTTTCTTTATATTTGCACTGAAAGAGATCAAGCTCATTCTAATACTATCCACAAAAGTTAGCCCTATTTATGTGATTTATTGTCAATATTCATATTTTTTCCATTGAGTATCTAGTTTTGATACTTGTTTTAGTATCAATTTGTAACTTTTTTTTTGACAGTCCTAATGGGCAAATGTACAAACATGGCAGTAACCTCAGCAGTGCTTAACACTAATAACAGCCCGGGCACATTAATCAGAGCACACTCCTTCACTGAGTTAAAGTGCTATTTTAGGGTTTGTGTCAACACTGGACTTGTCGTATGCAATTGCATATCTTGAAAGACTTGCAACCTTTACACATGAAAATAACATGCAACCATATGTTTTTTATTCTATACCCTGCTCAACAGATTTAATAATGGCCCTATGTTATGAGTTATTACTTTTATTTTAATAACAGATTCTAATTTTGTATTTAGTTAACTATTTATTGATGAAAATGTAAGCACTAAACTGGCCAATGGATTCAGAGGAGCATTTCTGGATTACAAGAATCCATCTGGGGCAAGAATTTTCTAGATCTTGACCAGGAGGCAGCCTAAATATGTGCTAGTATTAAGCTACACTACACAGATCAATATAATGTGGCTTTAAAAAATCAAACTGAGAGTTTAATAATGCATGTTATATTTTATACATTTATTTACTACAATCTTAATGGCATCTGAATTTTGAATTAGTCACACAGTATGCAAACCTATTGAATAGACAAGCAGCAGTGACTAAAAACTATTATAAGCACTGCCCTGTATTGAATGTCTGTGTCTATGGTGTGTTTTTCAGAACATGGTTGGTCGCGGAGAGGTGGATGAAGACCTGGAGGAGGAGACTAAAGAGGAGTGTGAGAAATACGGCAAAGTGGTCAAATGTGTCATATTTGAGGTGAGTCCAGTGGATTATTTAAACCAGATAAACATATTTATTTAGATACACAAACCTCACACGTTTATATAATCTTCCCTCAGATCGCGGAGGTGCCTGATGATGAAGCTGTCAGGATATTCCTAGAGTTTGAAAGAGTGGAGTCAGCTATTAAAGGTTAGTCATGGTTTGAATCATAAGTAGTGAATCATCTCAGAATTATTAGACAGCAATCCCAAAGCTATATTGGTTGAAAGCACTTTTTACGCACATCCAACTCTAATCATTTGACCTGATTCATCTAAGCTAAAAATTAGACAATATTTTTGTTTAACATTGTCAAAAACAGTGCATCTTGTTAATGTTATTTTATTAATTTACATACTCTCTTGAACCTCCACTGTGTGTCTATTAACAGTCACCTACTTTTTTTTGTTACGTCAACTATACACAATTGTCATGGCTTCGCTCTTGTGTAACTGCTCCATAATTGTGTGTGAAATTGTGATCTTCCTAAATGAGTTGTCCCAGATCAGAAATGAGGTGAGACAGAATCCCTGAAGGATTACATCAGAGGTGCCCATCCACCCACCACTGTGCCCCAAAATGCACTTACACCACTCAACCAAGATAGAGAAACTGTAGCTGTAGAGAAAATGGTCATCCAGTTTTTGTTGTGATTCATATTATATGAATATTAGCTAGTTTCTATATACAATTACCCTTCATTACAGCTTATCCATGAGTTTCAGAATGATGAAAAGTTAGGACAGTTGACAACTTGCCATAGCAATTAACAATTCGAAACAAAATGTATCTTTTAAAAAACTGCACCATGCACATTTTGTTCACATTTCTTACAGTTGATCCATCAACTGTAAGAAATGTTTATCAAATTGACTTTATTGTCAATGAAAGAAAGTGCTAAAAAAAACAATGATGAATGACACAAAACATCACTGCACTAACCTATTATAGTTAAATATACAAAATGTAGCATGTTGTAAGTTCAAAGGCGACTGCTCCTGTAAAATATAATATGGAATATAACTGGCCAAACAAAGGATATAAACCTACAATACATATGTGCATATTCAAACAAGCTTCATTCATCATGTTATTTAGTGACTTATTCACCTTATTCCAGAAGTTTCCGTGGGCGCCATCGTCATTCAGGTTGTATTATTTTGCATGGGGCTGCCGATCTTGACAGCAAATAAGTTCTATGCCGACTGCAAAGCCGTTTTAAAGCCTCCCAGAGAATCGGTGCATTGTTGACCTATTGGTTCTCATGAACATTGAATATTTTACATAACTCAACCTACTTTATATCATATTTTAGCTGCAAAACGTTTCTCAAATTGTCAGTTTAAATGAATGGGATTCTCGCTTAACCGGAAATGCCACCACAAGGTCTGATTTTGTAGCATTTAGAGGCAAAAGTGGCGGGGCTGAATAAGGTCAGTAGCGTAGACACTCATATAGGTATTTTTCCGTAATGCTCCATGCAACGACCCTCAGCCCCTCTGTTGTAGATTAGTGAAGGTTTTTATGGTTCTGTGGAAATTCTGAATCCTGGTAGAGAAAAAGGACCAGTTGTTCTTGTTATTGATTAACACCTGGCCTCTGAAATGGACAACCGCATATGATCTCATGTGTTTACATTGTAACCTGTGATGCAAGACCAAACATCCTCTCTTCCTGAAAGTGAAAATAATGCTATGGAAATGTCTTATGTACAATTTTCTATTACTACTAGTAAGTATTACTAGTAATACTAAGTATAGTAGTATTGTAGTATCATATTTTTCCATATAATTGGTGTTGAATTGATCGGCACCTTTGATTCCCAGCCCTACTTGTATTGTGTACAGGTGGAGACAAACATATTGGACATTTTCTCCTTTTTGCAACACTATATTTGAATGTTATTATTATTTTGACTCGGTGGTTGAGGGCCTAGCACTCACACTTCACATCAGGAAGGTTCTGTTTTGGATTCCCGGGTCACCCAGGCCTGTCTGTGTGGAGTTTGCATGCTCTCCCTGTGTCTGAGTGGGTTTCCTCCGGGCACTCTGGTTTAAAATCCTCCAGCTAAGTTAGTCCTGACCAAGCCTAGCAACAAGATCACAGAGATAGGTCCCCGAGCACTGCGCTGTGGTGCTCACTGCTCTTGAGGAGATGTCCCAGTGGCAATGAAGGATGGGTCAAATGCAGAGGACAAATTTCCCTAAAGGGACAATAAAGTGAAGTTTGCCTTACCTTCACAATGGACAATTGGCTGTGATTGAAAGGAATTGTAATGTAATCCTCAATCAAACTCATTGCTTTGTAATCCCTTAGCCTCATCTCACATCATACACATGCTGTCCTGGATTTAGTATTTTATCTGAAGTGGAACTAGCATTTATTCATATTTTTTCCCCAAAAAATATTGCTTTGCAACTGCCTCTAGGAGTCAAGGTCACACACTCAATGTATGATGTTGTGACTAACTACATAACAAAAAATGATTTTCTATTTCAAGGAAACACTGCCTGGGTAAAAAAAGGAAGCCATTATGTTTATGGTACATTTACTGCATGCTAATCAACAATTCTTGGAAAATGACACAGATTTTCTTTTTATTCTGGATTATATGCATTAACAAAATGCCTCCTGCTTCTATTACATAATGTTTTTTCTTTGTAGTTATTTTTTTTTGCTAAATGTGAGTATTAATTTACCCTATTTTTCTCTCCTCAGCTGTGGTGGACCTGAATGGACGGTATTTTGGGGGTCGAGTGGTCAAGGCCTGCTTCTATAATCTGGATAAATTTCGGGTTTTGAACCTTGGTGAACAAGTCTGAGGTGGCTCATACATCCAAACATCTTGTCCTGTCCTGTACATATGTTTTTTATAGTTGATTTATGAGTTATGAAGTGTCTTTATAATGTGATCAGTCCGCAATGTCTTCTGTCATTCAAAACATCTTTGTGTAGACACCAAATAAAAGGTAAAACTGTCTACTGGTTGGTCTCAAGATCTATTAGTACTTCATTGCTAGTGGTTGTTGTTTTTGACTTTTGAAATGAAGTGCAATCCAATTCTTTTGGATGCTGTTGAATGCATTGTATATACCAGGTTTAGTCTTAGTCTGTTTACTACTAGATACCAAATAACAATCTATACAAGCGCGTTTCACAGATAAAAATCACAAAGGGCTTTACAGAAAGCAGGTATACCAAATAAACAACAATAAGTAAAATAGGGTAATAGGACTCAATCAACCAAAAGCTCTTCTAAGCAGTGTTTTCAGCTGCTTCTTAAAAGAATTCAACCACATGAAGAGAAAGGGGCAGAGCGTTCCATAATTTTGGTGCCACAGCCTCAACAGACAGCTCCCCTGTGAGTTTTATGTCTAACATGGTTTGTCCTTAAAGGGCCCATATTAAGCTATTTTCTGATCTATGTTATAATGTCGTTTTCTCATCAAAAATATACCTGAAGCTGTGTTCATTCACACATGTTTAACACACAAACCCTTCACATTTATCCTGTGGTTTTCTCTCAAACAGAAAACCACCTTGTGATGTCATGTGGCAATGCAGGAAGTGCTCCACTCTTTAAACTCTTTTGAACTAAAGGTAAAAGATTTCTGTGAACTTGAAAACTACCGCTTCATGACATCACAAGGTGCAACAGAGCATTTTGAGCGTTGGAGATGTAGACAGACTAATAATAAAGGGTTACTCAAACATGTGAATGAAACAAAACACAACTCCAGGTATGTTTTTGATGAGGTAACAACATTCTAACATGGCTTAAAGCTCATAAGAGTCAACTTTGTGTAATGAAGGACCTTTGAAGTTAGGGTACCTAATATTGAAGACCTGAAAGGAGGAGGTAATTAATGCGCCCTTAATTGGAAATGTATGTTTTGGTGGACTTTGAAAGGGTCCAGTGGTCATGGTGAGCACAGAGCCAGCTTTACTGAAGCCTTATGTAACTGAAGAAGTGCCCTGAGGGAGCAGTGAAGGATGTCAGGAGAGGTCCCCCTGGAGCAGGTTAAATTCAGATCAAGACAATCGTTAGATAAGACACAACAGAGGCCCACCACACAAGCTAATTGATTTCTCAGGCCAGTAGACAAGGGAGTATGTGCAATGCACTGAATACATGCTATCTTAATACAGGCATTGTGTAGCCAAGTAGGTTATCTATCTAACCCAATGTCTTATTTACACGTGTCAATAAGACATTGACACGTTTTTCTGATACTATGTTTTTATGACTTAGAGATTCTAATCTCTAAGTCTGTTTGGTAATATGGCATTGCTGGTTTAAGATTGACAACATTGCCAAATGACAATGGTCAAGGGGAAGAAAATAGCTATCTTAAAATAAGTGATGAGTGCACATGATGACATCAAGAAACAGGCCACGAGGCTATAGTGTTACATGAATACAAACTTCCATTTGTGTTTTTACATAAAATCTCCTTTTTATATTGTAAAAAAAAAAAAAAAAAAAGTAGTAACAGTTCTGGATTTCAATTGCTTCAGGCGATTTATGGTCATGTCTGTAGCTAAACTAGAGAGCGTGCATTAGGTTGCTACAAGTGCCTGGTCAGTGCATGGTGTGAACGTGAGCAGTAGATGCAGCGATGTGATTGGCTGATGGCTCTCAATGGCTGGCTGTTAAGAATATGACCTGAATACCGGGAGCAGTGACATGAAACCAGGTTGAGGGGTCAAAAGGTCAAAGAAGGTGCTTTATAGAAGGTGGTCTATAGAAGGTGGTCCTTAGAAAAGGGTCAGTCTGCATGATGCATGGCACTGTAGATCGACTTGGTTTTAACTTCAAGAGTTCAACACTGAGGTAAAGGACATGCTGTAGTGTATACCTAAATAGCCCAGTATTATAGCCCCAAATGCCCTGGAGCAGTTTGGCAAAGATGTAGTTAACAATCCATGTTTGCAGCTTCTTTATGTATTCAAGCAAGAAGAGGGTCTTGACAATGACACCACATTAAAAGGTAGACTCAGATTTGAACCACCAATTTAGGTCAAAATGCTGTTGAATTTCCATTTTGACTGGTTGGATTTTATACATCTGGTTTAACAGGTTATGTATCTGTGTCTATTTTTGTAGACCAATAAAGTTTATGTAATGAAAAGGTATGAAAGAAAAAGTAGCAATTCCATGAGTCTTAATAACAAGTCACTATACTGTATCCTGCTTTATCCATCCCCTGGGCAGATTACAGTGTGCTGCTCTATCAAGGCAAACACCCCAGAACAAACTTGGTGCAGTTTCCCAACACTTTTCCAGCTATACGTGACATTTCTGAGATGAGGGACAATACCCAATATAAACATTATACAGCTTATATAAATCATTATCAATCATTTAAGAAATCAGAAGGTTCATTGTGGAGGTCACAGTTAGGCAACGCAGAGAATTCAGTCGTTGCAAAAGAGTTTTACAGCATAGACCAAAGACCAAAAGTAACTGTAGAAGTAAAGAGTAGCACTGGACAGTTGTAGAAGCTTAGTTTTAATTTCGAGTGTCCTCCACCCAGCCCTTTGCTACTGCTCCTCTCTGCTTCTTCAAATGAACAGTTATATTATATATCTCAAGGTAACTGCCATCATTTGCAACAAATGACTTTCAGGAAATGTTTTCAGTATAGGAGAGGGCAAGGAGCAGATGGCCATTGACAAGTTCTTCTAATACTTAATGGTGCACTATGTAACTTTTTGTGCAGGAGAATTTCCATGGAGATGTTATTACTTTGCCTGGAATGTTCCACAGTATGGTTTCCAAGATCTGTGAAGAGGTGATACCATTCACAGTAACAATGCATGTTTTAACTTTTGAGCAAAAACAAAAAACAAAAACAGTAATTAAATAAATGCAACATAGATATATTCATTGCCATTGTGATGGAAATTTAAGTGTGCTCATGTTGTGAAGAAAATATTCCTATAATATGTCTTTAAATGCATTTGATCTGTGTGAGTCTGTCAGACCCAGACCAGACATTAACATTCTCCATCCCACAGGAAATGGTATGTTGTTCTACCTGTCTAAGTGTAAAAGTTAATTATCTCATGGGTGTGAAACAAAAGTCACTGCTTTGAAATATGTGTAGCTTTGTCATTCTGCTATAAATACTGAGAGCTCAGATGCTCAGGGGGAGACTAAGGGAGACAAAGGACCAGGGGGAGAGATGCTCTAGGAGAGAGACTTGGGACGCCGGGAGGCTACCAGTCTGTGGCCAGGGCAGGCCTGGGCCCTGTCAGCTGTAACAAAGAATAAACCTTTTTTGTAATTCAAAACTCACCAGGCTTCACAAATGGATTACTTTTCATCTACAATTATAATTTTTCCACAACACCATACTGTGGAACGGGTAAAGCAACATTTCCATGGGGGCAGACACCTCACCAAAAAGTTTGTGCTCCTTTAACTTAAACTCTGAAGAGTGCCACTGTTATCCACATGTCCGGAGTCATGGAGTTCATCCTAAAACTCCACATCAGCAGAAACAGAAGTGTCTATAATTAGCTCAGGTCCAAACACTCTTTTGGAAGTTATTAAACCCTCAGTACTGGATTACATCATCTTAAATCATCTCCTCTGGCTGCAGGATGTGGTAGACAATATTGCACTTACTTTAATACCTTGATGAAGGGATGCTTAACTTTCCTTGTGCAGAGTTTTAAGTATGCCATTTTTGTCCACACTTGCCCTCATTCATATCATTTAGCCTTAACAATTTTCCTGGTTATATTTTGATGAAAACAATGTAGGGTAGACTTTCTTTGTTTAATTACAACATTTCTAGGATTATATATTTGTTTCTACTGTAGTTGTTGATAGTGTGGCAGATGTGTTGGCTCTGATGTATTTTTCCGAAATGTGGATATTTTACAATCAGTATTCATTCTTCATCTAATTGTTTTAAAATTTAAATGATGATTATTATTTCAAATGATATTGTAGCTTTGGGAGTTATCTGACTCATTTATAGGGTACAATCTATTGAGGAAGTCATGTCCTTTCTGTCCTTTAATGTATTTCTACAGCGTGACTGTAAATTATAAAGCCAATCAGTCCTGCTCTTGCTCAATTAATTCTTACTCCTGTGATTTGCCACCCGTGCGAGAATCTCACAGCCAATCAGCCTATTTATTATGGGCGTATTTATTGGCTTCGATTGGTTGTCTCTTTATTATTGATAAAACAAAACAATATCTTATTCTTTTATTATTCTATATTTTGCCTTTTAGTAAAATTATTCAATGGGAACATAACGTTAAAGTGAATTCACAGCATTGCCACACAACATCCTTTCAAAGCTCATTTTGAGAGGGGGCCGCCCAAACTGAGGCAGGGCAGTGGAGATGTGCGCTCTGTCACGTTTCACCTCCTTTTCACCAGGCTGCACCACAGCTGGTCCTGGACATGTGTCAACTCATTACCACAAATTTAGACTTTTGTTTTTTTCTGTTGCCATGCGCTGGTATTTGTGAGGTCTGTTTTCTTGCCTTAATCTGCACTTCTAGATGCTTTATAATGTTATTTAAATTGGCTCAACATCTTAATCCTCAAAGGGAGAGTGGAAACAATGGAACAAGCATCGCTATTGACATGGATATAATTGGCCATTGGCCAATTAAGACATTTTCTTAAATTAAGCATCCTGGAAGCAGTTGACAAATGTAGTCTAATTACAAGAAGTGTGGGTTGACTAAAAATCTGGGTTAGTTTTAGGTTTATAGCCCATGACAAATGCACGTAGGCAATGGCCACTTATTCAAGCTGCTGAGATTCCAGTGCTATACCACTAGGGTACAGCCCAACGTTACTTCTTCCAAATAATCACATAGACCACCCACAAAATATTGTTGAAACTATTTGTTTTACTTTACAAAAGAAAAAAATATTTTATCACACCAATCATAGACACAAGTATGATTTCAAATTGAGTTTTAAGTGGACCCCTTTTGCACGCTCGACATTCTTTAATACCACAGGAGGGCGCCCCGGAACATGAGTGTGCACTATGTACTTGTGTAGCGTGTAGCGGTGCTGGGGATGGAGCTGTGTGTATTTGCTCTTCATCAACGTCTCACACGTGGTTTCCCAGCGGGGCGGAGTCACTCCGCAGGCGGGCGGATGTGAGAGAGACACCGGCTTAATAAGCAGGCCAACTCGAGGCAGGGCGCAGCAGAGTCTGAGAACGAACCGAGAAGAGCAGTGTTTTATACGGACGCGTTTTACCGGCGACTTTTACATTTATCTCCTCTTGATTTGAGCAGTATCTCTTTGGTTTTGGTTTTCCAGTCTCAAGGAATGCCCAGGGAGCTGACCCAGAATAGGATCCAGAAGATATGGGTTCCCACTAAGGATGACAAACCGGCAGCACGGAGAGGTAAGGCTTAATTTTTCCTCTTTTAATTCGTTAAATGTTATGTTTCTCGTATTAATTTACTGGATTTAGTATGTTTATGTCAATTTAATCGTAAAAATTATGTGCACCTGTTCGCCACGCACGACCTTTTTCATAAAGCCCCGTACGTAAAGTAGGTGGTTTTCATTTTGCACGCGCGTCACGCCACGGTTTCCTTTGCTGCCGCGTGACGAGATTCTGGTCTCCATAGTGACGGAGCCAGTGCGCGCTGGGCTCCGATTGGGCAGGAACATGGTACCACTCGGATGCTGAATCGCGAAAGTAAATTAATGGGCTAAATCGAACTTCTAAATGTTTATGATGAAATAGGATGGTTGAGTAGTCAAAATCTCATCCTTATAGCCTTGCAGCCTACGTAATTTACTACTTTTTTATTATCTATAGACATTTTTTGAATGCTCAGAATCACAAATCACCATTACCACTAATTGGGGTCAGCTGATCAACACAACCAAAACTGGCCATGAAATGTATTATAATTCAGTCTTATGCTGTCATATATTATAGTGACTGAGAACAGGAGGAACTTGGAACTAGACTTCAATATCGGCTAGGTACAGTTTTATACAATGGCACATTACTGTTATTTGAAATATGTCATACTTTTGAACTTTTTGTCTGTTAAATCTTTCCTTTTTATAGCAACTGTGATGAGGATGTTATTATTCTACTGCACAGTGATTGTTAAAATGCCATCAAACATATTTACTGTAATCAAGGGCTGAGAGAGCAACTATAGTACCCACTCTATCCTTCACTGACATTCCTCCTTGTGGGGTCATTGGGTTCACTTAGCTGGTATTTGCTCAAGACTGGAGTGCAGTTCCGACAATCAGAAATAAAATCACTACACTCTCACTGACTCTTAATGACATAACTTTTCACCCACATTCCTATGGGCAAGTGTCACAAATTCCTACACTAGACCTGCTGTACAGAATATCAGTCCTGTTAGTGACTAATTCAGTCAGTTCTAAAATGGTTTGACATTGTGTTCATGTCGTATTGAATTCACATATTTATTCACACATGACTTAGCGAGTTGAACGAGTGCAGGATGAGCTCCACTGCATACGTGACAAAGGCTTAATCTCTTTTTCCAAATCACTAATATGCCGGCGGTGATGTTGGATTAGAACTGGGGTGAAATATATTGACAAAAATGTCTTGATATTCTTTTTAATATACTATACACCATTAAATGTCTTGGTTGAGGTTCAAGAGTTGCACCGAAAGTGAATGGACTGTAAAATGAACCACAAAAGTGCAGAAAAGTGTAAAGATTATTTGAAAAATTACACTGCAAAATAGTTTTATTTTTAATCTGCTCTTTTTGCTGCCTTTGAAATAGTTTTCAATATAAACTTTATATTTAAATTCTATATTCTATTTTTTCATATTCCCAAAACAACAATTAGGCTATTACCATTTTTTATATCCCCCACCCATAGCAAGGCAGTTGTAAATCATCTGTCTAAAATAAAGATCTGAAGGCGTCACATCTGCTGCTGAACTAGGTCTAATGATTTTTGAAGGATTAGGAGCTGATTTGACAATTGTCCTCTATTGGGAAGGGCAGACAGGAAGTAGGTGTACAATTCTGTGATTGTAGAGAGATAAATCTAAATTTAGGTAACACAATATTTAAAAATAAGCAGTATGAATATGTACATCAAAACTAGGTCAAATCTTATTAAACTTTAACTTGAAAGGCAGGTCACGGACAAAACTGACAGAAGAGAAAGCTAATGATGCAACATTTAGGAAACAAGTTCAAATCTGTTTTCAAGATTTGGTCAGAATGTTCTCTTTTAGATATGTGTCATTGCATTTCTGAATAAAAATATAATGACAGTATCTATAATTGTGTGAATAATAATGAATCATGATTATTTTACTATATTTTACTATATATATTGCACATGTCTTTAGTGTAGCAGGATGAGCTTATACCTACAGAAGTGGGTCAGGTGTGCTCTGAGGTGGCAGTAATGGGTGTGTCTGCTGTCTGTATAAATAGACACGTGCTGCGAGCCGGTGGGAAGTGGGTCGTATAAACTACAGTCATGGTTATCTCAAAGAATAGCATAACTTATTTAGTAAAATTGTAAAAAATAAATATTTCTGTTAAAGTGTGAATTGATAGTAGATCAATTTTGTATTGAAAAAGGAAGTCAATGAAATTAGAGACATGACATGAGAAGTGGACAGGAGCAAAAATGCAAGCTCTGAATGCTGTCAGTAAAAGACCATGGAAAAAAACTTGACCAGGTGTTGCCTTATAGCTTTTATCTTATATTGACTGATTCAGAAAAAAACCCTTTCTCATTCTCTATTTTAAAGCGAAAGTAATGTATGTCAGCTATACTCCCAGTAGATTGGAGTTTGTTTTGCTTTCTTATCTGAGCTATCAGTTTTCGTGACCTTTAAGGGAAGTGGACATGTCATTTGACTAGACAAAAAGGACGAAATGGAAGAAAGATTTGACTACATGTAAATGACCAGTGAGTGAAAAGTGACAAGTGTTGCTATTGTTGACATTACTTAGTAGAATGATAATGTTTGCTTTGTCTTTTTTTTTTTTTTTTTTGCTATAAAATTCCATTCTTCCCAAATTGCAAAGGTTTTGATTAAATCTTGGTGAATTTAAACTGAAATGAAGTCGTATCTTTATATTCCAGCACATTCTATGTATTTGTTGTAATACAAGATCAAATAGTTGCACACATTCCTGGTATTCATGTTGCTTCTTTGCTTGTTTTTAAAGGGGCCGGTGCGCCTCACTTTGCCAACCCCCCCACGGTGATAGTGATGGTGGGCCTGCCAGCTCGAGGGAAGACCTACATATCCAAAAAACTCACCCGCTACCTCAACTGGATCGGCATGCCCACCAAAGGTACACCACCCACTTACATTATGATTTTTACACAGACTAAATTGTGTTTAAACAGAACAGGATATATAAATACACACAAAAATGCAGCATTTCAGAAATTCTTACTTCTGCACATGTATAAATGGTAAAAAGTTCTTACTTTTAGTGTGGTTTCTGAAAGGCTATGAGTGCAGAATGGCTGCCACATTTGTATTATTCTGCCCCACTTCAGATGTAGATAAACAGTCTATGGATAATACAATGTTAAGTGGTTTGAGTATCTAGAAATCTAGAAATGATAAATATGAATACATTTGAGGTAACTATCATGCATGTTTCTTCTGAGGTATACACTCCTTAAATGTAGTGTTTTAACTGTTGTCTTTTTCTTTTGTAGTCTTTAATGTAGGAGAGTATCGCAGGGAGGCGGTCAAAAATTACAGCTCCTATGACTTCTTCAAGCCTGATAATGAATCTGCCTTCAAAATCAGGCAGTAAGCCCCTCTCATAACCGGATATATGTACATTTATATTGTTTTTATATTTGAAACTAAACTGTGTGTTCTCTTTTGTTTAGACAATGTGCCTTAGCTGCCCTGCGAGATGTCAAGTCTTACCTAAAGGACGAAAGAGGCCAAGTTGCTGTAAGATCTAGCATATTCTGTCTTAAATTTAAAATCCTAAATCTCCTTTTTGCTGGTTTTAACTTGTATAACACTCTTGCCTAATAGGTGTTTGATGCCACAAACACAACTCGGGAAAGGCGCGATCTTATCCTGAAATTTGGCAAAGAGAATGGTTTCAAGGTAAGTCGGACTTTGAGCTAAGAATTAATTAGCTGAACTGGATCGGGTGCTAAGCTGACTTACTCTTTCATTCAGATATTTTTCATTGAATCTGTTTGCGATGACCCTAACGTAATTGCCTCTAACATTATGGTAAGCCAAAATTGCACGATACATTAATGCATACTATTAAAAATGTTTTGCAGGGGAAGTTTGAATTGCATTTTGCCCATTTGTGCAGGAAGTGAAAGTGTCTTGTCCCGATTATAAGGACTGCAATAAGACGGACGCCATGTTGGATTTCCACAGGAGAATTGAGTGCTACAAATCCAGCTACCAGCCCCTAGACCCTGATGGATATGACCGGTACTTTGTTTTAAATTATTATTACAATTCAGTAATATTAGGAATAAGCAGTTATGTAGTGATTTCTAATACAGTGAGCTCCTAGAAAGCAAATTTCAACTGCTAAAGAATACTATTTACCATGTTTTTATCAGTTCAGTATTATATAATAGGGCACAGCAAGGCATGATCTTATGAGCTGGCATCCACAAGTACAAGACATTTTAAAATATCCCAATATGAAAACTAATACGGTTACCGTTCTGGTAATTCAAGCTAATGAGACCAGACTAAGTAATTAACCACACAGTTACATCATTGCTTCTAACATAACACCTCAACCATTTGGCCAATTACAAGCTTGGATCTAGATGTGTAATCAAGTATATGTGTTTGTTAATTGAATTGAATTGAATGTATTTATTTATCTTTATTTATACAGGGAGAGGCCAATGAGAGCAGTCGGACTCTCCTTTTCATGGGCGCCCTGTTAAAATACAGAAAAATACAAACAAAAAACAAATAAAACGCCAGAGTATCCAATTTTCATATACATTTTTTCAGTGCAAATTAGCAAATAAAACTTAAATAGTATTCACACGCACTGTTACTTCATTGTGTTTATGTTTAAAATGACTACTCAATATTGTCTGAAACCACTTTTGGCTGTCCTCTTTTGAAACCATGAACACAATTTAACAACTTCCTAGGTTACATTCAAACATTATACACATTTGAAAGGCTGGTTTTGACTCATCTGACAATTGTGCAACCATTATCATAACATTGTTTCTTGTTTTCAGGGAGATGTCTTTCATCCGTATTATTGATGTTGGCCGTCAGTTCTTGGTGAATCGTGTCCAGGATCACATTCAGAGTAAGATCGTGTATTACCTGATGAACATCCACGTACAGCCCAGAACCATTTACCTGTGTCGTCACGGAGAGAGCACCGACAACCTGCAGGGGAAGCTGGGCGGAGACTCAGGGCTGTCTACACGTGGGAGACAGGTGAGCACTTCAGTATTTCATGCAGCCAGTGTAAAAAATTAATTAAAGCTGAGAGATTGGGTCCCTCAGAAGGAGACAGGTTTTGGACAAAATGTATAATAAACCATTGTACATTTTTATTCATGTATTTCTTCTTAATGAAACCTTTTTAGCAAACAGTAGTCAGTGGACTGTATTATTGGATGCACACTGAGGTGGTGCCTACGTCTGCCCTCCTTTCTAGACACTTATGACAGCTATACCACTAACATGCTACTTCCTGCATAAAATAGATAGACTTTGGAAACTAAATATCAAATATTTTGTATCCAGTTCTCCATGGCCCTCTCTCAGTTTGTGAAGGAGCAGGAGCTGAAGAATCTAAAAGTTTGGACCAGTCAGTTGTGCCGCACCATTCAGACAGCAGAGCACCTGGGCATCCCGTACGAGCAGTGGAAGGCCCTCAACGAGATCGATGCTGTGAGTAAAAACTGCATAACATTACCTGAATTATTCACTTGCATAAAGGAGTTGTTGCTCAGTTTGTCTTTTGTGCTTTTAGGGTGTGTGTGAGGATATGACGTACGACGAGGTTAAGGAGAAGTATCCAGAGGAGTTTTCCTTGAGAGATGAAGATAAATACTACTACCGCTACCCAGCTGGAGAGGTACACACCAAGTACTTTGTCAAGAATCAAATGTGTTTTTAGAGTACCACAAAATAGTCTTGAGGTTCAGGCAATTTGCTGATTGTCTCACCTCGCTCTTCACCCCCTTTCACGCTTATTTATCCTGCCACAAAAAAGGGAAAACTTGTGTATTTTGAGACAGAATACTCTTGCAATTAATTATTGGTTAAAATTATTTATTTAGCCTGTACTCAAAACAAGGTTGTGGTTTCAATTCCAGAAACAATACATCACCCGTCTTGCCTGTAAAAATGTGTCAGTGTTCATTAGCAAGTATGAATTTAAAAGAATAAGTGCTTATTTGATTGATATTTACTTCAATCTTAAACAGGCATTAGGATTATAATTTGGTTCGGCTTTTTGATCGACAGTCATACCAGGACCTGGTGCAGCGCGTGGAGCCCGTGATCATGGAGCTGGAGAGGCAGGAGAATGTTCTGGTCATCTGCCACCAGGCTGTGATGAGGTGTCTGCTTGCTTACTTCCTTGACAAAAGTGCAGGTAAACGCACAACAAAACAATGCATTTACTTATCTCATACAGTTAATTACAATATCAATATTTATTCACTTTTGACACACAGTACATCCTTTAAGTATGTCCTTCTGTACATAATAAAGACATCCAAATAGTTAACATGCACTATTTAATTAAACAGAGTTATAATACTGTATGGTTCTGGTGTAAGAAAACATGCAAGTCTTCTGGTTGTTTATTTTCTGAACACAAGGGCTATTGTAGGCCGTAACCCACGTCAAAACAAGAGCAAAACAGCAGTCTCAACTCACTGGAGCCCGTCTCCAAACCAGACCAGTAACTGAATAGAACCTTCACATCAACTTGTCAGCATAGAAACCAAGTGTTTCATACAAAAGCAGTTACATTAACAACACATAAACATTTACAAGAACAACAAAAGGTGTCAACTCTGAGCTAAACACAAAATATCAGATCAGTACCATACAACATGTTATTATATATATGTCAGTATGTATGGCATTTAACATATCTGTCGTGCACGTATTCAGTTACAGGTGTTTTTATTGTGCACACACACACACACACACACACACACACACACTATTCTTCTAACTTCTTCTAACCAGAAATGTTACATAGTGCACCCAGATGAGTTGATTTTTAGCATGTTGGATCTGAAATAAAATGTAAAATCTGTTAAACAGTAAGACAAAATAAAAGTTAACTGTATGTTATTCATGTTGGTACTAGGTGGGATTTGCTAACTGGATACCTTTTTGTTTCAGATGAGATGCCGTACCTGAGATGTCCGCTGCACACAGTTCTGAAGCTCACTCCTGTGGCCTATGGCTGTAAAGTGGAATCCATTTCTCTGAATGTGGAGGCGGTCAACACTCACCGAGACAGACCTGAGGTAAAAACAACACACGAAATATATCTTTACAAAGTTAGGATATTACATGATTACAATATATAAGCGTATTACATATTTTTATTCAATACCTTAAAGTGATAAATGAAATGCAGTATTTAAAAGAACTGACTATATAAAGCTTCAATATATTTTCAAATGAACAGTAGAGATTGGTTACAAACTAAATAATGGAAGATCACATTATAACATGCTTCAACAAGACTTAATAAGGTGCTTCACAATAAGATTATCAGACCATTTTATAACCTTGCCACATCGTGACATGAAGCCTGAAAAATACATGCATATTTCTTCATTTATTTGATTACCATTAATTTCATGTTTTCTTCTTGCAGGAGGTGAAGAGGGGTCCTGGGATCTTGCAGAGGAGGAACAGTGTGACCCCACTGACCAGCCCAGAATCCAACATTAAAAAACCCCGCATCGATGACCTGGATGAAGCTCCCATCCAGGAGCTGCCCCCCTCCGTGGCATCTCTGGCCCTTTGCAGCCCCACTCACCTCCCCCTGGCACTGACTGGACAGGTGGGTCCATGCTCCTAGGCTTAGACACTAGGGTTTATAGTTCGACAAGGGAATTTTTTTGGTTGCTGTAGTGCAGTTGAACAATAAGATATATTTAAAACACAAGTATAAAGGCAAAATAAGAAATTTGATGGGATGGAATAGAAGCTGTTTAAGGACAAGACAAACAGATGTGAACATTACAACATTTTAAGTGATATTTTTTCATGTAATGGCATCTAAGTAAGACCTGGTCATGGTTTTGGTCAGTGCACTCAGTGTCAGCTAATACAAGGTTATACATCAGGCCACTTCCCCCTTTTAGACCTATCTTCTTCATTTCTGTTTTTTACACTTCATTTTTGACTCATGAACGTCCTGCTCTTTCTTTTTTGTCTTTCTTCTTTGTTGCCACTGACAGCACTGGCTGGGCAAAGTCTGTCTGTAAGTATCCTTAGTTATACATGTTTAGACCTCATGTCTCATATCCCATGGTAGCCTCTGCTTTCCTGTTCAAATTTGGCCCTGATACACACATCCTGTAGTCCTCCTGTGCTTCCCACCCCTAGCAATGTATTGTTTTATAATCAGGGGAGAAGGTCAAGTAGAACTGCTGTTACCAAAAAGTAATTGTACTCATATTAAAGTTCCCAAACGTAAACCTGTATAAGATATACTTTAAATATATAACATTTATAACACGTTTTATATTACAACCACTACTTTACTTTACAATATCAATATAACTTTTTTTTTTTTTTTTTTTTGTAATTGGTGCTATTAGTTCCACTGCAGTTGTGACAGTACTAATTTATATACCCCTTTGCCACATACATACACTTTTACCCATTTATTTTACAAATATATAGTAATAGTAAAGCTTTCCTAGAAAAAAGTCTACTTGTAATTCTTCTAAAATACAGTCCTCCTCTTGTTATTATCTATTTATTTATTATGGTAACAGCAGTCAGGCTTTACGTAGCCTCAGAGTAAACATACTTCCTTATTCCTTATATGGTGATCCTCATTTCCTGGCAGTGAGCGGAGGAAACAGGAAATTTTGGCTCAAAACTGTTTATCCCAAGTTCAAATTCCGGTCATTCCTGTCTACTTGCTGATTAAACATCACTACATCGCTGTATAAAACAGCCTATTCATGCTGACTGTGTCCCCGTCTTGTCTCTTGTCTCTGTTTGGCTTTATTTTTGTCTTCTTGTGCTGCTTAAGACGCACCATTCTTCACTATCTCAAAGTGGTGACCCTCTTATTCTGTCAAAGGTAAAAACACTTAGACTGTCAAAAGCACTTTAGCAGAATAGTTAGAATTAGACAATATAATTAGAAAGGGTATATCTTATTTTGTACAGGCAAAAGTCTGCACCTTTCACATTAGGGGAAGTGGAAAGTACCAAACATGTTTGATGACTGCCAATTGTATAATAAGCATGGGTCAAATGCAGCCTTCTCATCAGGCCATAGCCTACCGTATCTTACCGTACTTGCATATGTACATAAGCACATTTATAACTGATTTATACATGTAAAAATATGATTTAGCTCAGTGCTGACTCCCTAATCTATGGATCAAGAAAAATGTTGCAATTTGTTGACCAAATCTACAATCAAAATCTATTTTCAGGCGGACATGCATGCACATAGCATGAAGATGTTTGATAATTGCTATATTGGCACGCAACAAGTTTGTAAATAGGCTTATTACTTTCTAAGATGTGACAGAAACAAATACTAAAAAAAAACGTAATAAATGCTAAAACAATGAATGCAAAAAAAATTACCAAACCTTAAATGTTAATGTTAATAGCCTACTATGATTGATGCCTTGAATAGTGTGTCCTAATAGCTGCTCATACTAAGTACTTTTAACTGATGCATCATTGATGCATTAGAAACATGAGCGATTACCACATTACACTGGTGCTAATGTGGGTTAGTGTCAAATGCTTGAACATGGATACTCTTTCACCTGTGTCGGCCCTGTCCATGTGCTGCATGTGCTGTTTCAGTGGAAAAGCTTGTGTAGCTTCATTCATAATCACTGGAGGATTAGCCGTCTCAGTTAGCCACACCAACATGTTCCCACGCTGTGAAGCTAAGCTAAAAATACCATTGAGAAACCAGGTCCAGGGCTAACAGGTGACGTAACCTGTTCTCAGGCTAATGCGTTAGCTATGTGTATATTTACCTAACACAATTAGCTTTGTGTTCAGGATCGCTTCGAAACATGCAACAGGAAGACCATATAGACGTTTTAGTGAAGTCACTTATTAGTGCATTTAAAGAGCTAGTCTTCTTTTGTGGCTTAGGTGGTGGCAGATGACTTTTAGCTGGAAGACTGTAGGTTTCGTACCAGCTTCAACCAGCGCATACTGTCTTGGACAAGACACTTCACTCACCTGGCGTGTTTGATTGTGGTGTGTAGCTTATCACCTCTAAGCGTGGGGAGTGATAGTGTAGAATTACAGTGACTCACTACAACTTAAATAGCTTACTTGGAATACTGTGAGCAGAGAGTTTTATGTTTTTTCTTTTTGGTCTTTTTCAGAAGCTGAGAAGAGACTCTGGTCGCCGTGACATTTTTCAAATCTGCAAATGATACAGGCTCTTTTCCTCAAGAGACCACCCACTGGCCCCAGACAAGTCTTACAATACATGAAAGACTCTTTACCTTGACCACAATCAGTTTTTATAATAATGTTGGAAAATTCATTTTAATTCAATAATGACTGAACTTGAGTAAATGTATGTATGGATACATCTTGTTGCTTGTTACGCCAGTGTGGAATAATTAACCTCCTAGAAAGATTTCAAGTCACATTCTTTTTGACTTTCTGATAAAAGTAGTTCTTTTTATAATTTATATGTGATGTCTATCAATGATATGGATACTATTTTGTTCTCAACTCATTTGTTGATGTTCCACAAAAGTGATTATTTTGCACAGAGGAGGTGTGTAGAAGGTTTTGAGTTAACTTTTGTTTTATGCAAGGTTTTGCCAAATAGTGCCTGTAGAGCTTGGTCTGCAAGTCTAAAGCTGCTTCACTTGCAATTTAATCCAGTTCTCATCTCACTTCTCAATTTACTTATGTGTCAATGTAATCTCACTTTTCAATTAACTTAACATGTGTATATTTTATTTTATAGAAGAAGATTTACCTTAATTTTCTTTGCTGCCACTGTCGCTACGCACAAAGTCCTTATTTTTGTTACAAAGAAGCGTGCTGATAATAATATTAATGCGGCATTGTGTGAGGTGTGATACACTACAATGGGAGATGTGTTGACTGATGGAAAGTGATTGTTGCTTTATATGTTTTTGTACTTTTATGTTGGGACTGAATGAAAAGAAGTTATGTTGACATGTTTGCTTGAGATACTTGAAAATGTTTTTGTAAAAATTATATATTTATTTATTATTAAGTAGTTTTTGGATGGATGTACAGAAAAAACAGCACCTTGTTGGACATTTTCCCAGTATGTTGTACGTGATTTTTGCATCTGCTGGACCAAATAAAACACTCCAAGGAATGCATTCTTTTCGTATCAAGTTTTTTTTAATATATTATTATTTGAACTATTTTCCAATCCACAGTTTAAAAAACCCATTTATTCTCAGATGGCAAAAGCCAGTTTGTTGAAGGGTTGACAGACCCCCTGCTCTTACAATGCAATTCTTCAAACGCAGGTTTCAAAGTGTAATTCGTTTTTAATGTCCAGGGATAGAACTTTGAACTTCTGCCTACTCCCTTTCAGCATGTTATTTTTAATATATGTTCAAAAAAATAAATGAATATAATGAATTCATTTTAAAAAATATGGTGGTTCAATCCTAGTCTAGACCACTGCATACTTTCCTTGGGCAATTCACTTTATTATAAATTTCACTGGACAACAGAAAGACAATCAGATAACTTGTTTCTAGTTAATTAATAACACAAGTTGAAGAGAATAAGCCAAGTCTGGACTGTAAGACTGTACTTGGATATGCACGCCATCTCACATCTCTGTCACATACGATTATGCATTATCCATTAGTCTTCACCTTGTTAATACATTCATCACTTCAAATCCTTTTAGCAGTCTTCTGTTGTACAGTGTGTGCTGGCTCACCGCTTGAGTCACTCCGGGACCTTATCAGAAATGACCTGCTCTCAGGAAATTAAAATTGCAACAGAGCAAACAGCTCACCAACGTCACAACACGAGACCACAATAAAATATTCATTAACCAATTTACAGTGACGAGGCAGGCTGCATGTCCATCTATGGAGAACTACAGAAGAGAATTACATACAGTGAATAAATGTTGCAACAGGAGAAATAGATGATCAGGTATTTCACTGCACCATAAGCTTTGGCCGTTAAGGAACATTTATGCACATAATGTAAGGGTGTGTAAAATGAACTAAAACTTGCAATCAAGTGTAGGCCATCATTTTTGCTAACACCTTTATGATGCCATAAGAGGTCATTTAAAACCATCTGTTTTCTTTGAGAGTTCACATTTCACTGTGATTGGTTAAATCCTCCTTTCACTCAGAGCAAGACACAGGCTGACCAATAGGAGGAGTGGGTGAGGAAAAGTAGAGTCTGTTCAAGCAGCTGCATTAAACACAATTTTGATTTATTTAAACGCATAATATGGAAACATCTTTGTACCAGGATGATATTCTTCATTTTCAAGATAGAATACAGAATGCAGTGTACTGGGTTAATGATGGAATATTAGCATAAGTTATTGTAATACATCCAAGACATGTTTTTGAAGGTAGATAAAGACATTAATGAACTGGATTGGATGTCCATTTGTATATTAGGATCAATATAGGTAATAGGTCAGAATGTTATCTTCTGGCTAACCCAAAAAATATATAATGTATAATATAATGGTATAAAATTGTTCCTTACACTTTATTTCTGGACATGATCAATTTGTAGCTTTGTCTACAATCGCACTAGACGAAACTAAAATCAATGCAAGGACAAATCAGCATATTTATTTAGTTTTCTATGAACAGTCAAAACAAAATGTAAAAATTTTTTAATCAAGTGAAACTTTTTTTTTTTTTATTTCTTTTGAAATTGAAACGTGAAGTGTTCCTGATAATTTGACACCACACTATTTCACTGAGCTGACTGTGTCTAAATTTCCTCATGAAGCAACTTTGTGGTATTGAAGTGGACAATGTGAGAAAATGTGCAACAAATGTTTTTTTGTCTTATATCCACATCTGCACTTGCCAACAGAGGGCGTAAACACAAACCAAGTGTTCTCCGCACCAATAACATAAAATGTAAAACACAAAAAAACAAAATAAATACAAAACATATAGGTAACAATAGGCAGCGTATTCTTGGATCAGATTTCGATACAATATATAGCGGATGATTTAGTTGAGCTGCTAATGATTTAACATGCCTCTTCCCATTCTTTCACACTAGTCTAGTACCTCCGACTCACTGTCCTGTCAGAGCAGGACTTGGGACAAATGAGGCATCCCGTTTACAGACAGACTGTGTATGTGACTGCAGTCAGGTCCACCAGGCTCAGTTCCTCCTCACGTAGGCACTGAGACCTATTCCAGTAAACCCGATTTGAATTTAGAATTTGCATGCCGTCTCTCATTCACAGACTTAATGTAACCTATTAAATAAATGGTGAATCACATTTTCCTCTTTGCACACTGTTGTAAGTCCAGTATTTTGCCAAACAGCAGTATATTGAATTATTGGATTTTGAAACCTTTTGCCTTTTGTTATTATTATTATTTGCAAAAAAAAAAAAAAGACAAATCTGATCTAGAAAAAGTAAAGTGAAGCTAAAAAAAAAACTGTAGACAGTGAGACAAATGTGCAGTTGGCTTATTCTACAGGTGCTTCTGGCCAGGGTCTGGAGAAGGGTCCTTGAGCAATGCACTTCTCCACTTCCTTCTGACTTTGATTGAAGGACTGGTCCAAAGCAGAAAACACACTTGCACAAACTGTGTTTGAGAGAGACGTGTGCTTACTAAATGCAATAGAGCCAGAAGTATGAAGAAGTATAGAAGTATGTTCCATATACATTATAGTTATCAACAGAATCTATAATCATTAGAGATGTGTCATTTTTACTAATCATCTAATTCAGAAAAGATAGAGTTGAGAGTGAAAAGAGTAAAATGGCCAGTAAATGATACTGTATACAGTTATAAATCCTGTTCTGTGTCCGACACATATTTCCAACATGAGCCTCATATGGTGTGTGTATAATTTGAAAACATGGTGAAGCATTTTGATTCATTCTATAAATGCTGCACAGATGTCTGTGTATTCTGAGGGATGTTCATTGAGAAAAATATTTCATTTTGTGAAGAGATGATGAGCAGGTTCTTTGATTTTGCTATAGATTCAATGGGTTTTGTTGTTTGAATGAATTGTTTTGAGGAATTCATTTAAAGCTTTGAAAACATTCAATTCTGCTCAGAGAAATGCACCAAAGTAATTGAGAAAAACTGTAACCACATAGTGTATTTTCTACAAGTGTTTCAAGTTTTGTTCATAAAGTTTACTTTTTCACTCTAAACTGTTTTGTGTCTTGTGTGAATAGTTTTGCAAAGTGTGCAAAGGATTTGCTAGATTTATGAAAGGTTTCAGAAAATGTGTGGAATTTTTGTAACAAAAACAAATAATTTTTTGAACTTGTTTCCTTCTCCAACTGCCCACAGAAATGCCTTGTAACCGTGAGAGTGTGTGCTGATCAGTTTAATGACGCAGCTCACCGCACATGCAGATGACCTCTGTGACCTGTAGGGCTGCTGTGTCAGATGTACCGCGTGAATGCTTGTGTTAGCGCTAAGCCTGTACATCTATAACTGTCTAATGCTGCACTGATGCGATACTCAGATCAAATCAAGTTCAAATTGAGATGCAGAGGAGTGCACTGATCCAGATGGATAACTTTGCACATTTGTGTTTTGTGCTTCTCTCAAAAAAATAAATTGGACCTCTTCTGGGATTAAACACTCATCAACACAGTCGATACCTGTGACTTTAGCATAATTCACATGATTTGCTCCCAATTTCTCTGGGTGCAAAATCGTTATTCCTCTGCATACATGGATTTTATGTTCTTGCAGTAATTACCAAATCACATCAGTGTGTGAATCTAGTTTAATACTAACAATGGCAAAAAGTGTACTTTGAGTCATAGATTGGCTTTGTGGCTTCTTGAACATCGCTCAAGAAAAAGTCATCTTCAGACAACCTTTTTTGTGTGTTAAATGTCACACATTTGATTGTTTGTATTTTATCTGTGTATTTCTCCCTGTTGGCTACAGCAGAGGTAAAGCAGTTTTGTCTAATCGCTGTTTGACCCACAGTGTCTCGTGTTCGTCTCGTCCATGACTCAGCAGCAGCGCCTTCATCTAATTATCTGTTCCTCTTGATGACCTGCTCAAGTGTCTGTGGTCAGCAACTTTTGCCCTGGGAAAAAAAACAAAAAACATAAACATGTAGTATGAGTATGTGTAAACTTGACTGTGACAAATACACTAATAATAAATATATTTTAAAATATATATTAAAAGTTAATATATAT
>KN475695.1:990-29410 GCA_000787095.1 Periophthalmodon schlosseri | reverse complement strand
ATATATTAAAAATTATGCCTCACTGGCAGTGAAAAGCAATGTTGTAGCAGCAATTATAAAAGGATAGACACAATAAATGTATACAAAAATTTTATACTTTTTTGCTGTGTTCCTGAAAGTTGTTCTTTATCTCAGCAAGGAGGTCACAAGTTCGTTAGTTGTATTCACACTTGTGGACGCACTTCACATGTTTAGCACTGAACCTAATGTTTGAAACTGCCTTGTACAGTCACTTTGTAATACATACAGCAACATGTTTTTTTGACCACAATAAAACAAAATAATTCTCCAGACTATAGCATCTGTATAATCTGGACTGGTAAAACTGACAGATCATCTCATACATGGTTTACATGATGCGTTCAGACCCACTGTGACTCAGCAGCGTGTTGCTCTTGATCGAATTATCTGTCCTTTATAATTAGCAGGTCATGTGACACTGCACCAAGTGAACTTTGATTAATCTGTATGCACTTGTTACAGGCTTATGCCACAGGCTGCACACATGCAATGGTGCACGTATGCTACTGAGCTAAAAGGTCTACAAATAGATCCACAATGAGAGCATGCTTGCTGTGTTAAGTCGATGTTTTATGGCTAATTTAATTTCCAAATATGCTTGGAGTGACACATTTTGGAGGTGAACAGGTCCATTGGAAATGTCGATGTAAAAATCCATGGAAAATTATTGGCCACACAGCACTGGCATGATCAAGTAGGCTACTAATCTTGACAAAAGAGATGGTAGACTACTTGAAGAAAAATGACTGTACAAAAAACAGAAGTTAAATTTGGGCATGTGGAAAGCGAAGTATAGGTATTTAGTATCATGCAACCCCCAGTATATGCATATGCTGTAACGCAGTAGAGAATAATGAATCACTATTTGCTCTGCCCTATTCTTATTCACTATGCCATTCAACCGTTTTATCATATCCAGTATCACTAACTGATTTAGTAGACATTCAATATAAAATGTACATTTGGTAACATTTTGGTGGTTTAGCATTTAGCATGAATTAAGTTGTAATCTGTCTAAAGCTCAACAAATATGTCTTAGTGGACATCAGTGCAATGCTTTGTTTGATATATTTATCTATTTTACAAGTTTTAAAAAAGAAACAACTGCTGAACTTGCATGTAACCATAATAAAGGAATTGATTTCACATAAAATACTGTAATGATATGATATTTTGTGTTTAGTCCAGAGTTGACACCTTTTGTTGTTCTTGTAACTGTTACTATGTTGTTGTTAATGTAACTGCTTATGTATGTGACACTTGGTTGCTATGCCGACAAGTTGATGTGAAGGTTTATTTGTCAGATGCCGACAAGTTGATGTGAAGGTTTTATTTGTCAGTTACTGGTCTGTTTTGGAGACTGGCTCTAGGCGTTGAGACTGCTGTTGTTTTGCTCTTGTTTCGGTGTGGGTTATGGCCTACAGTAGCCCTTGTGGACAGAAAATAAACAACCAGAAGAAATGCGGCGTGTTTCCTTACACCAAAATGTTACATTGGTGTCAGAAGTGGGACTTTTTGTTTGTTATGTAATGCATTTGCAAGGGAAACGTCAAAAGCCCAACCCTATTTTTGCATAGCCACACACCTATTAAACTGACTCACCACAAACTATAATTTAAATTGAATATGAAAACATATGAACTTCAAGTAACCCATGATTATTTCATTATTATATGATATTCTAGTATATCATAGTGAGTAGATATGAGGGCCAACTAAAGGCATTTTAAAAGACACTGATGATGCATGCACAGGACATCACCCTTGTGCTATTGTTCTGGTTTTCTAAAGAGCTTTCCGTGCGTATACCCGCGAGAGAAAACCTATCCTCTGGTTTAGTGTGTGAGTCAATGAAAGGATAAGGGACTTGGACAGCCCTGAATAAAACAGATTAACTATCCCTGGTTAAACTGACTGCAGGAAAAGCCTGTATACGTGAGGCTGCACATTCACTTACAATCCACTGCACTGTAACAGGGCAATGGTTCCCAAGCTGTGTTACGTGGGCTTCTTCTGATGGTAGTCAAGGTGTTCTGTGGTGGTTTTCATTTGGGACTGCCCGTTTTATTATTATTTATTTATATCCTGTTAATTATCAATTTGACCACAGTTCTAACTAGTATAAACTTTTGTGAACATGCTAAAGCAGCACTGACATTTTAGCCCTGTGGTAAAAAATTTTAGTGTTTGTATTGTAAATCATTTAACCTGGTGCATAATTGGACTAGTACGAAAATATTGGACGACTTGGACAACCATAGATTAGGGACAATATTTTCTGGTTTGGGGAAACTAATTTGAACAAGATGCAGCAGATTTTAGAAGATGCAGATGACTAGTACTCTCGTCGTCTCCTTAGGCAAGGCACTTCACTCATTGCCTAGTATGAATGTGGTGTGTGCGTGAACGCTGGTGATGGTTTTAGGGGCTAATGGCAACTTGGCTTCCATCAGTCTGCCCCAGGGCAGTTGTGGCTGCCAAGTGTGGAGTGAATGATCAAGGCACGAATTGTAAAGTGACTTTGAGCATCTGGAAAAACAGTGTATAAGACTAAGGCACTTAATAACTCCATCATTACAGGATGTGTGGAGGCTGGATAAAGTCTTTTCCTTCAACAGATGTGTACCTATGGATGAACTGCACTACTAACAACTAATCACTAACAAATTTGGAACTCACAAAATGAAATATGTTATTGTGAAATGTAATTTAACTAAAGCATTTTCATACAGCAGAAGGGCCCAGGCACCAGACTATTGGAAACAGTCTGCACTGCTGTTCACATAAATCTATGTTTTTCCACAAACTTCTGTTCTTGTCCTAGCATAGGAGTGATGAAGCATCTAAGGATATGTAATAGTCTTGGACAATATATCAGGATCCTGAAGTAGCTAGAAGGTCACTTTCACACAAGGTAATCCTGTCAATAGGAATTCCAGGTAAAGTATGGCAGAGAAAACAGAGTAGAGCTTTGAAACATGGGTGAGTATCTTTAAGTTTTTATTTCCAATAATGACGTCAATGATCAATGATAGCGTTTCCTGTCTTGACAGGAAACTGACTTGATTTGCCTTATAATTTTACCGTTGGATCGGTTTAAGAAAATGATTGTCTTTGGCACGCTGGGTCCAAAGACAATCAATAGCCCTTTCTTAATTGATACCAATTAAGAAAGGGCGGCTTGTTAATTCTCAACAGCAATGCATGATCCATTTTATTTAAAGCATGTTGTAAAAGACACAACATTTCTAATAGGAAGGCAGTTGGCTTACATGAGAATGTTGTGTATAAGAAACGTATTCCTAAATGTAGCTCAATGTTAAACTGAAAGTGTTGTTTTTTGTTTTTTTTTAAAAGAACAGAAGCTTCAGTTTTTTTTGAAAATTACAAATGGAAGAGAGAGGTACCAGGAGCATTGAGGAGAAGTATAACCAAAACCGACCCTTACAGATGGAGACACTAAAGAAGGCATGGACGTAGAGGCAGAGAAGATGGTGAAAATAGCTGACTGAGCAACCTGAATAAACTACAGCCATACCCTTCCTGAAGTGGAACATCACCAGAGCACAACCACAGAGTTATGAACAACAAAAAGCAAGCTGAATGTGTTGCTCTGAGGTGCCAGGAGTAAACACGGAACAGGGGAGGGAGATAGATTGATGAAAAGAGATGGAGATAGGAGGATAAGAAAGAGTATGTGGCATGTTGTTACCTGTTATTACCCCCTAGGTGCTAAGCACCCCTAAACTTGGAAGCCTAGAATTGCCCCTGACTATCTCTACTGCGTAACAAACTCATTAGTCTACACAGACTATATCATCGCTGCTTAAGTGGGCCGGTCTGTCAAAAACTCCCAGTCCACTTTTTTTCTCAGTCCGCCCCTGCCCTGGCATTAGTTTGGCATGGATGTGGTGAGCCGATGTGTGTTGACTCACGTACGCCAGATCAGAGCCAGCTCATCTAACAGAAGAGCAGAAGTAACACACTGTTCATACATAAGTCTCCTGTACAGTGAGCAACAGTGGAAAAAGAGGGTACTTTCAAAATGCTGTCATTCGGCAACAGTCTCCAAGGTCTCAGTCAGGAGTCCAGCAGGAGGGTTTTTCAATGCATTTGAATACGCATCAAGCATGGCACTAATGTGTATAAAGAAAAGACACAAATAATAAAGAATAATTACACTCAAAAAATGAAATGACCCTATTTAAACATATTATGTCACCCTTTTCTATTTAAATAGTTAATGTTAAATTAACATATATGATTATAAACCCTTGCTTTGGATCAACATAAAATAGTTCAATAGAAAAAAATGACTCAAAAGAGTCACTATGCCACTTTGTCGGCACTGTACAGGGTGTAAGGCCCAACTCATCCTGAGGAGAGAGGATGAGTGATTCTTGTTGACTCCCATCTCTAATTCAAAGGTCTTTTTGTAAACTCCAGTGTTTGAACAAAGCTTGTTTTTATTTGGCTGTTGCTGGTGAGGTCCAGTTGTGGACAGCTCCCCCTGTCTCTCTCTCATTTAAATAAATGATGAAACATGATGCTCATGAGTGCATTATGAGTTCAGTGTTTGGTAGTACCCTCAGGTTTTGTCTTTTTGCTCCAGCAGTGCAGAAAAAGTTCATGGTCAAAGTTACATCACTTTTTATAAAATTGTCCAAATATTTTTATATATGCTACAGGAATTATCTAAAATTCTTAGATAAAGCACACTCTACTCTCTTACCTCATGTCTGATGGGGTGTGGCCATGGCATTTATAATTAAAAAGGTCAGTGTTCTCAATACACAGTTTATTACATGACACATCTGAACAAAATGGGCTTAATATTGGAAATATTTTACAAAACTATAATCAGGAATTGTTTTTTATGTGCTCTGTTTCTTTTCCTTTTAATTTCATCCTCATTTTTACTAACAGAATAACACTAAGCTGCAGCCTTAAAAGAGAGAATCAAATTTACATACAACAATGCAGACCTTGAATTTATTTAGAAAAAGTTATTTATACGTGATCATTTGATTTTTTTTTTTTTCCCCAGCCGAACAGTGGGATTGGTAAACTTGTATGTCCCAAGAATGACACAACAATAGGTGATACTCACACTGACCTCTTATTCATTATCCCTGTGCGTCACTCCAGCCAATTTCCAATAATGCCCTCTTTGTCAAATCTTCTCTGTTGTCACAGTACAATTCTTATTTTTACATAAATCAGTAACAAACAATCACAACTATTCTTAGATTACTTTGATGCTGAAATAATTTACATTTTGTTACAAATTGCAGTTTCAAAGCGTTGCATCAGTGTCCCTTGTGCAAATGTAAACTCCTGCCCTCACTGGTGCTCCTATTACAGACATCCGTGTTTCACTGAAATAACGGGGATTCTGCAAAACTGAAGAGGATGTGAAAGAGTTCAATGAAAGTACCACAATGCACATAGCTTACACATATTATGGCTCCAGTGTATCGAAGTAAAGGGGGAAAAAAAGCATAGACTCACATTTGACGCCAATCACTCCTCAGTCATACTTGTAGCGTCAGTAGGGACGTTAAAATTATTAATAGGCTACGTAATCATGATTATTCAGGTCACAATATAATCGTTCGAGTAAAAAAAAATAATAACCGTGACCACTTTAGAAGGAAAATTTTGTGATTTCTATTGTATTTATACTCCAGAAAAGTGCAATTAATGTAAAGTACTTTTTTAAATCTAGCTGTTTATGTCACCTCAACTTTATTTATCATTCAGAAAGTTTGATTTCAAACCAGGTCACTACTGTCACATGTTAGATAACAGAAATGAAAGAAAATGAACAATTTCACTATTATTTGGTCATGGGGTCAATAATTGTGAATAATCGTTAAATTGTGGTGCTTTTTTTTTCTCACAATAAAATTTGATATTGTGACACCCCTAATTTAGAGGTTGTTTGGTAGGCCTATATTACAAAACTGAATACTGTTTTAAGGTGCATGTCTCTAATGAGAACATATCGCTTTACCTGGAATGTTCCACAGTACGTAATTAAACATATATATCTCGATGGAGACAAGCAGGTTACATGTTACATATAGTGCACCTTTACCCCAGAAATCAAAGTATTCTTCCACTTGACATGGTGATCTCTTTACATTAGTTTGTAGGCCAATCTGCAAATCTAATAGCCAGTCACCAGGATGTCCTTTGACAAAGCGGCCCTCAATTAGTCTGTCTGAACCTCTCCGTCCTTGGCCTCTTCATAGACCCATTAAATAGGCTATCTAGGTGAGTAATCTTCTTCATAAGGCTGGTCAGTGATCTATGGGGTAGAGTAAGGTACATTACGGTGAGCGGGAATATGAAACAAAAGCATATTACAAGAGTGACTCAACTGACCACGTGCAGCACTGAGTCAGACTTCAACACCACAAGAAGAGCAGCTCTTTCAATTGTAGTGGGAAAATAAGGCCACAGCACGCCCCCTAGTGATTCTTTGGTGTAGGCTATACGCAAATCCAGATGTGCGTTACTAAAATGTTCCCCTCTGAAACTTAAGATTTCCCTGTTTCAAATTAGTGTGTTTTGCGGTAGATCATTGTCTCATCCACTTATGCTGCCAGTGAAGGATAGGGCTTGGCTGTAGAGGAGGTAGCCTCAAACAAACTCAACAATCTTTAGTAAAACTGTGCCATCTGCTGGACACATTGATAAATTACAATGCCATGTAATTACAAGGAATCTGTGTGGTACCCATCTCTTTAATTTACGCACAGTATTCCCGCCTCTAGAGGACTCAAGGATGTTTCTAGCTGCATGCACCAACGCTACACAGCCACTAGGGGGGCCCACACATTGGCTACCATGCAAAGTATCTATAATGTAACAGCCCCAAGTTGTCTCTCGGGTTTATTGCTGCCAATACTATTATTTACATTGACCGGGTTTTGTGTTGTTGTCTGCAGCATGATGATTAAGCCTCACAACAAGAAAATCTCATCAGTGGATCACTTAGGACCCTTCTGTGGAGTTTGGGTCCATTAAGCTAACTGTGGTAGGCTGATCTTACTACGTCTATTATCATAATGCGAAGTGCGTAAAAACACATTAATAATCATAAAATATAGCAACACAGGCCTACCATTTGAAGCTACAAATTTTATTTTTATTCAAATGTTTTTTTTTGTTATTTTTTTACTGGGGTCACCTGCTTGTCTTTATACAGATGTTAACTTATTGGTTTGCCTGTAATAGTCCACAACAAGGTGTCTTTAATTAATTAAATTACTGTGTTTTTATTTCAAAAAAATACCATGAAATACATAAATTCTTGTTGTGAGCGGGGTATTCTATTCTCCACAGATCTGACCTGCAACTTGGCCTGGTGGCATCACCTGCTTGTCCAAATGGATATAGAGAAGTTCAGTGCCATACTGTGGAACATTAGAGGCAAAGTAATAACATCTCTATAGAGGCAAGTAGGTGACGTACCCTCCACCAGAAATGTTACATAGTGCACTTTTAATTTTCTTTTTTAGGCTGTTTATTGTATCAATGAAGGACTATCTACTGTAAGGTTTGGGATGAGTTGCAAATGAAAAATCAAGACAATAAACTACAAATTGCAAAAAGACAGACTGACAATGAGGGGTGGAGCTTGAGCCAGTGCTGTAGTTTGTAGCAGTGCTGTACCGGTCGGCTCAGATGGAGAGAGGGGCGAGCAGAGGAGGATGCTAGAGCACGATGCTGCAGCTGCCCCGGCAACCAGAGGAACAGCCATGAGGATCCAGGCTTCAGGGCCAGAGCAGAGGAGGAAGAGTGGAGACAGCCCAGAGCGCAGCCCTCTCTTCTGTGTGCACTGTCAGGATGAGGGCAGGGCACTGTGTCCCGGGACGCCACAGAGGAGCCCACAACGCACCCTCACCACCAGACTGTCCTCCGGGTCTGCAGGTTAGAGCTCTAAAAATCAATATGTTCATTAGATTAAATGACTTCACTTCTAAAATATGGGTGTTGGTTTAAGTATGGATAGTTGTCTGTCTGCAGGTCTTTTCTATCTGTCTTTATTTATTTATTTTAAAATTACCTGCCACTGAAGAAAGATTAGATAGTGAAGCTTTGATGACAAACTTCTTTAATACTGGTTATTTTAGTCATGTGAAATTTGCACAGACAGTAAAATTAGTGAGTTATGTTGAATAGTAGCACTAGCTCTGTCATGATAATTTATATATTGACTTATCGTTCAATATATGAAAGCTGGAACAATATATTTTGGGCCTCAATATTTATCGTGAGTATTTTTCTTTGTTGTCATAAGATTTGAGCTGAGGAGGGGTGAATTAGTCCCTTTTACGGCTAATTATGGGTACATTCTGCTATTTATTTGATGCAGCTCACGTCTTTTAATGAAACAGTCAACACAATATTTCTCTGTAGCAATATATCATGCTCTAAAATTTGTTATTGTGACAGGTCTAGTTAGCACATAGACCACATCAAATGTCAAAAAGCAGAGAAGAGTTATTTTGTTTTGACATCTCTGCTTTATCAAACTGTCTATCAAACTCATCAGTCACAACTCATGCGGTAATATTATGTTACAATATTCACACAGTTCATTATAGAAAATTAAACCAAACATACCGACATCAGTGATATAGGTGTATAACAGGCTTCAGGATTTCAAGCAATTGGCAGTTGATATTAATAATGATGAATGAATGATGAATGATGAATAATGATTAATAATAATGACTTGCTTGGATTTATAGCATAATGCATTTTATTCTTTCCATTTGTCTCAAAGCAAAGTCGGACAACATTCTTTCACTTTTCTGCGGTTCAAAGATAATAATTAATACACAGCTACCCAAGGACTGACAAAAAAGTAAAACAAAACATGGCAGCCAATCTTACCCACCACCACTCACCCACACTTTCACATAAATTGAGTGAGTGTGTTGCCCAAGGACTCAGTAACAGTACTGATTACAAAACACTGGTATTCATTGCTTTAAATATGCAACAGTGATGTGACAAAAGTAACACAATACAGTATAGCTAATCAAATGTTCGTTTATATATATTATTCGAGAGCTCAGAACATATTCTCTTGTTTTAAATGTCACTGATTTGCATACTTTATTGTTTCATTATTCTGAAAAAAACCCCACTCCTGCATGAAAGTCTACATGCAAATGACAGAATTTGTCCAGTTTTATTCCCAGCTAAATTGGTGGATGAAGATGGATACCTCCTACGTTATTTGACTATTTTGGTCTTGTATTCTCTTGATGTGCCATTTGAAGTAAGACCATTATGCTAGGACTGTAGATGACTAAAACATTTCTTGGTTGACTAAAGACGCCCTGCCTGTCAGTTAACTAAAAAGGGGTTCTGGCAAAGGCTCTCAAAACTGCACTCACAAGACTACAACTGCATGGGAGTGCAAATTTATTCAGAATAGCACTAGGGAGAGTGTATTTATATATAAAAATTAGATTAAACTCACTTAGCTGTCTAACTCCATAACCTCTTTCAACAGTTATCCCATATAAATATATCCATAATCTAAATCAAATAATCGACTAATACAATTTTTGATCGACTAAACAACTAAACTAACAACTAAACAACTAAAAGATGACAGCAATATTTTAAAACAGATTTTTAAAATACATTAAAACCAGTCAAATAACCCAGTTAAGCACTGTTCCTTTGTTGCTGTGTTGTGATTGTTTGAACATGAAACCTCATTATTTGCAATAACACAAGACCCCAGAGTGTTCGAATGGGGCTTGTATTTCTCTGTACAAAACTGCCTTCGTTTTCAGCCAAATCAACAGAAATCTCCTGCAGCAGTGAGTAGGCATTAATCACTGACAGTGTCTTTTTAGCTTCAGTTCAAACAGCTCCATGGTTTACAGATAAGAACCAACAAACAAGGGGAAAATGTACAATGTTTACAGCCATATGAGCCCTAAGTTAGTGCCATGTGCATAATTTATCACCAAGGTCATTCAGGCCAGTTTTAGTGCAGGTCTAGGCATAAGCAAAGTGCCCATTAAAATTCAAAGGGTGACTGTAAATTTGGATTGAGTGAAATATTCAATCTATATCAGGTGCAGTAGCAGAACAATGGCTTTAATCTACAATCCGTAATCGGAAATGTGGCCAGTGCTTTATTTGACAGCACAATAATAGCATAGTAATGAAATAACATGGTAACAGGGAAAATATGCATTTGTAGTTTTTATATTATTATCAAGAAAATACTAGCCATGTAATTTTCTCACACAGGTTTTCAGGTTACAGTTAGGATTCATCGTATAACTATGAAATAAAGCACAATTACAGATTCTAGTTTCAATGATTAATTATAATGCAATTACCTTAAACACAGTTGTAGTAACATATTTCCACTGTACTACAATCTTGTTACCATGGTGCTGTACTGTGATTCAAATTTCTAATTAAATGATGCTCAAGATTAGTGCAATGTACTGTACTTTATGACATGTAGGCCTAACTAGTGTTTCCGTGGCCAAATAGATGAATCAGTGAATTTCAGTACCAAAATACAAAATGGAAGTGAATAGGTGTGTATGTCTGTCTGGTGTGTGCTTCTATGTGTTAGAATTGTGATGATTTTTAAGATTCACTGCCCCAAGTAATACAAAATGACCCCAGCTCTATAGAAAGCAAGGACAATACACTCACACTAACTGAATATTGTCCTAAAGAGATCCACCTAAATTACCGGGCTTCATATTTTCACATTCTGATATTTGATTTGTGATTTTTACTTGTCTCTTTCATTAAAATGTGCAATAATATCTGACACACAATAGCAATGATACATTTTACATTACAATTTTCAGAGTCGTAAAGGAGCTGTGAGATCCCCTCATCAAATTAGTTCTGTATCTGTGGATGGGGCTTGAGATATAAATTAACACAGATGAAGTGACTGGGGAGAGGGAAGTTCGGCAACTTTATAGCTACTAATAAATCAATGAGAAATTTTGTAGTAGTCTGCTGAGTTCTGAAATTCCTCCAACCAGTCACTGTTTTGGTAAAGACAGCAATCTGTAGCACATAAGTTTGAATATTGCAAATGCAAACCAAGATCTGCAAGAGCACATATACAAACCTCTCGTGCTTCCTCCCTTTCTCCAACTTTGAGAAAGTTTTTGAACCAGGCCAAGCATTAATCTGATATGACTGCTCCAGAACCAGTTTTTACAGTTGGCCCCAATAACAAAGAGGAGCTGCAAGGTGCCCCACTCTGGAGCAATTATTAAAGGGGCGAGTGTCCTGTGCACATGTGACACAGAGACATGAAGAGTCAGCGTTTCTGTTGAGACGCTCCAACAGAAAGTAAAAGAAATTATAATGTTACAGGTGTTATAGTTACTACTCAGCAACGTACAAGGAGCAATATCAGTATGTTATGTAAATGTGGTATGACACCACCCTGGTATGAAAAGGTTAGCTAGAAAACCAACACAAACTAATATATTTAAAATATAATTTTATTTGAGTAAATAATTTCTCTCTATGCAAATTTAAGATACTCCTTATATTTCTATTGTTCTTTACAAGCTTGCCTAAACTCTTAAAGCAATAATCTCATTATTCGTTCACTCTAACCTGCTGGTAAGTAAGATACATAGGCAAGGTGGGTGAAGTGTCTTGTCACATTATGACATTCTTATTGAGTGCCTGTTGACGTTTCTACTATTGTGATCTTCCCTCTCATTCTGATCTATCCTTTAAGCTTACACTAAGCTGCTTTAGTTTCAAATTACTTGTAACTTTGTATTAAAGCTGTACTCAGTTTAAATGTGTTTCCCTGTTTCAGACCGCGATCCGAGCAGTGGCAGCTACAATGCCTCCACCGGGACCTTCTACAGCTGCGTCAGTCAGATCACTATCGGTGAGTGACAAATGCTTCTGTGGTTTTGTCTAAACTCTGATAGAACAACAAAACAAAGTGACCAAGCAACTCTTGTCACACCCAAATCTATAAGCACTAACAAGTTTTACATCCATTTTCTGTGGTAAGAGGGTAAAATCTAAAGAAAAATAAAATCTTTGCATTTGAAAATGTATATGCAACCCACATTCAAAAAAATACAATTCTGGCAAGTGAAACAAATAACTAGTAGGTTTGAAATGAACTAGGGAGTGAATGTCAGGTCCAGATTTCATGGTTGCAAGCAGGGATGTCAAAATTATGCAGCTTATTGTGATTTTACAGCTCAAAATATGCATTCATTGTATAGCACTTTTTGTAGACACTCAAAGTCGCATTACAATTTTGTGCATTATTCAATCATCCCACACTCGGTGGTGGTGAGCTACTGTAACCACAGCTGCCCCGGGGTAGAGTGACGGAAGCAAGGCTGCTAATCACGCACACACCATATTCATTCTAGGGGATGTGGGGGAAGTGTCTTGCCTAAGAGCACAACTGCAGCTTGAACTAGAGCCACTGGTGCCCCAAAAGTTCCCATCAAAGTACTCAGCAGGTCTAGCCCTACTTAGCTTCCAAGATGTGGTGGTACTGCCATCTTGTCATAGCCTAATTGTAAGGACTAAAAAATAATAATCATGACCATTTAAGAAGCAAAATCTGGTCATTTAATTAAATCTGGACTCCAGATAATGCTCTTTCTGTCACATTTACTTCACTTAACATTCAAGCTGATCACATACTATAAACGAATGGAAATATATAATGTGAATGAAAGAAAATGATTGATGTTTGGTTAGCTGATATCCGTTATATGTAAAATCCTGATGTTTCTTCTCACAACAACCATAACAGTCAAATTTGATATTGTTGCAAGGTCAGATACATCGACCCACAATCCAGTAAAATAAGACTGAATCTTGTGCGGTTGCTGATACAACAAAACTTTATTCTGCTTTATGTACTGTTTATGTCCACAGTGAAACTGAAAGGAAGGAAAAGTTTCAGTTTATAAATATTGATAGAAATACTAGGTGAAAACTGCCTTGTGTCAAAGTTAAAAATCAAAAATCAAATAAAAGAATTTGTTGTAAACTTTGCTTCTCCAACTATGAGCCAATATGTTTGTACAGTATTGATTACAGAAACATTATTCATGCATTGATTTTCTGCTGTGTCAGACTCACTCTGTCTACAGTTGTTTGGGGAAAACAGGACTTTCCCACTTGTTCTCATTATTTTATTATTAGACCACATACATCCAGGTGCCTATGGGTGCACGGTGCAGAGAATGGCCCAGATTGGTGCACCTGCTCAGGTACCTGTGGGAGCTGGGGGAGGGTATGGAGGTCCTGTAGTCTTTTGGGTCTCCCTCTCAGGGAGCTAGGCAGGCAGTATTTTCTGATTACTTTGACTGTATAGTGCTTATTACACAGTACACAGGACAAGGCTGCACACGTGGGGGTTTTGGAGGTCGTCTGGATGCAGCTCAGGTGTAGATTTCCTCCTCTGTCCCTCAGGTGACTTTGAGCGAGGTGATGAGGCTCGTAATGTGGGCCATAAAAATACAGACAGTCAGCCATTTTGTTTGCTAATGATAAGTCTTAATAAAGACAAATGTAATATAAGTATGAAATACTGTATTTGTCATACATAGTTTAGACCAATGTGTTCCAGTTGTCTAAATCCATTGACAAAATCCCAGCATTAAGATATTGTCTTTATCACCGATTAAATCTCTTTTTCAACTGTGGCTACAGACTTGGAGAACTGTGAAGATGTTAACTGTAGCTTGCCAGGTTTGAGACTACTCCTCCATTACAATGTTTGATTGATATTACAGGCTGTGTTCTGTCAGACTAGCAGGCTTTTTTGTATACATTTGCATAAAGCCAAGTATCCTTTTGGTTTTTTGCCATATAAGGCCAGAAGACACTTTTTACTAGCTCTTCCCATTACTGAACAGGGCAGCCGCCAAAACCAGTCATACCAAACCCTAAAGTTTTTATGCTACATTTCCTGTGCAGTTGTTCTGCTGAGTTCATTCTCCTGAGAGCAAATCGAGTCTCCTCTGCCTCAGTCCCTGCAGGTGCTGACTGGATCATTATTTTGGGGAGACCCAGCTCTCTGCTCAGCCCTCCTCAGTGAAACCCTCTTATACTGTGTTTTATATGAGCGTCATCTTTCTCTCTTTATTCTGCAGTGGGACGCCCCGCATGAGGAGATGGGGCAGGTGTTCCTTTGCTCACATATTGATTGTGTTTGTTCAGTGCTGATGTAAGGCTGTGTGTGTGGGGTGGGTCCAGTAGTTGAGCTGGACTTTAAGACATGTCCATTGTGCTGTATATGTCCCCTAAAAGCTGTTTTAGTTGTTTGTTGCAGTTCAGCTAAAAATCCCACACTTAAAAACATACTTAAGTTTAGAAGTGACCTTGACATTAGGCTCAAAGATTACGATTTGAACATAAGAAATGAATGCCGTGTTCTCAGAAAGGACATATTTCAGTAGCTGTGGCAAAACCGACTCCAAGTATCTCTCTTCTACCTTGTTGGAAGGCGAGATTGCATCCGACTTATCCATGACTTATTCTGTCAGTAATGAACAAATCTAAAGTTGTAAAAAAAACAAACAAAAAAACCCTTTTGCTAAAACACCAATTGCTGATAAATTTCCTGGAGGTGGCAGCATGTCACCTACACGATTCCATGGAAACAGAAAATTAAAACCATTCTTCAGAACATTCTCCTTGGAGATAGATGTCATACTGTAGAAGATTATAGCCAAAGGAGCAACATTTTCATAGAGACACACAGGAGAAGGCCCTAATCCAGGGTTTGAGTCAGGTTTGTGAATATGCAAGCCCGCAGTGAGGATGCATGTTTTCCATTTCTGCATTTACTGACTGACTAAATTTAAATACTATAATGTATCTGCACTCTCTAAAGGTGTCAAAAATAATTCAAAATGTATTAGGAAGTATCAGCTTTTCCATTTCAGAAAATGACATATCAAAAAATCTTTCATCGTTTTTTGAAATGAAGCTGTAAGTCAGTGTGAGGGGGCAGTCTTTGGTGCAGATGGTGATTTAAAGTCAGTTCTTATTGTGCAGTGAAACAGCAGTTTGTCCTGTGCAGTTCATTATCTGTTTGGGATCAGTCCAACCCCTCACCAATAGACTGGTCAGAGACAACACATCACTTTTAATCAACTTTACAATGGGATTTGCTCCAGAGAATATTCAATGTACATTTCAATATACATGTTACACATGCAATGTAATCATTTGATGTTCTGCAATGGGACCAACGTTGATATGAGAGTTTGGGCTACCACTAGAGGGAGACATAGTTGAGAAAATATTGCCAATAGTGAGACCCATTTCACCTAACTGGTCATTTCTTGGTCAGTTCAGGTTGGAATGATATGGTGCAGTTCTGTTCAAGGCTTGGTTTAGCTTTGATGAAACTCAGAAAGCCAAATATTTTCTGAGCAATGGTTTGCATTATCCCTGAACATTTTACAGTTCTATATATCCAAATTATTTAATCAAATAATGTTAATGGACTAATGAGAATCAAACTTTTATTTTTTGTGTGGTGCAGGGTTTGACCTCGGGGGGCAGGTGGCCATTGAATTCTCCCACTGGAATAGCCCCCTGACAGAGAGCAGCGCTAACCTGCCCAGTCCCGACACAGCACGCTCTGAAGGCTCTGCTCTGCCCGTGCTGAGCGAGAGACTCGAGGCTGTGTCCTGCCCTGCCTCCCTCTCCCTCACCCCCCTGTCCACCTCCAGCCAGGACACCATCTGTGACAGCTCCAGTGAGTACACATATCTGCAAACTAGTACAACTGTACCTAGCCCTGTCACCATAACACATCTGTGCAATAGTGTTGTCACTAAAAACAATAATATTGAAACTACTGTATGCCACTGACACAATAACCCCAAACATAGGATAACATTAAACACGTCATAAAACATCAGTTGCAGTAAATAAATGTCAGAATGAAACACAGAAGTAGTTACTTCACTATCATTAATGAAGAATAGATATCAATCATTTAGCCCTCATCTTATAGTAAATATTGTGACAGGCTTAACTGTGACTAGGCCAACCACCTTACCTACACATGTACTCTTACAAAGCTAGTTTCTTGCCCAAAAGTATGGTAAATGCCCTCAATATATATAGCACCATTCCACCTCTATTGAGCATTTTAACCATCCTTATACACAGCACACATTTATCAGTGTATGCAGATACTGAAGGTAAGTATGCACTGGAGGAGGAGCTGGGATTGAACTGCTAACCTTTGGGTTCATGGGCAAAAGCCACTGTGCTAGTAGATATTACAGAATAAGAGGGTTTGCATTTGTACAAAGGAGAGAGTGAATTTGAGAAAATATCTAATTGCCATTTTTCTGACAAGCATTGTGATTGCGATTAGATGTGCAGCTTATGTTTGAATAATAGAATTGAGTTCAAAGTCCAAGTTTTAAACATGTCCCAAAGAATTGGCAAAAAAACTGAAATGCGAACTGACAAACTAATACAAGAGTCACATTCTGAACGCATTTGTACTAATTTAAACTACAGGATTAGCAGTTTTTGTGCAGAATAAGACAACATATTTTGTTGTTTGTGGAGGAAATGGTGGTACTTCAAAAATTGCAGCCTTTGTGATTTGCTAATTGCGTTCATTCGAATTGCAATTTTGATTCGATTGCAATTAATCTTGCAGCCCTCTAGTGAATACATGGGGAGAATGGTGCAAACACAGAAGACAAAGAAGAAAACCAATGACCAGAGTTATCTATGGGTTTCAGAATGATGAAGGTTAGGACCGTTGCGTTAGCAATTAACAATTTAAAACCAAATATTTAATCTTTTTGTAAAATATCTAAATAGTAAAAAAAATAGTAAATTAAATATTTCTTTTCAAGTGTTTAGTAAAATAATCAGTTCTGTCAACTTCTGTCCAGTTTTACTATGGCTCATACCTGGACGACTGAGGGATTACACAGACATCCACATTGCACAATTTGGTTAATTATATTTTTCCTTCTGAGACAAATAATTCTCAAATGATTTCAAATTCTCAAGATTCCTCACAGCATTGCCCCATGCCTCTGACCCTCAGTGCCAAAGTGCTGCCGTCACTGCCACCTGTCTGTGTTTGCAGCTACCGCAACACTACCCGTGGCTCCAATGCTCCTTTATTCTGATTGGCTCCTGTCAGACCAGCAAGCTTCCTGATTGGTCGACCTGGAGGACTGCACTGCACTCTTTCTCTCTCACCGTAAACATTCTGCTCATGCTTCTTTTTTCATACAGACTGGATTTGAGTGCCATTTACTATCATTGATGTTTAGACATTTTGACAGGCACAAGATGAGTTTAAAGAAGAGGGGAGAGGAGTAGGAGATGCAGGGATGTGTGGTGTTTATTTGTTATGATTTTGCAAGGTTATTTTGGGTTAGGGGGCTATGCAGAAGCGGCAAGGCGTAGTTTAATAGCTTTTGCTCATTTGGAGATGGAACAAACTGCAACCAGTGTCCTTTTTGATGCGGTGAGTTTCCATTGACTTTGGCTATTTTTGTCATCACCTCACTCCACTCATTGCAGTGTCTGTGGAGCATTTGACCTTCACATAAGCACCTCTCTCTCGCTCATTTTCAGCTGTCTGCAGTCCATGAATATGTTTTTGTCATTCACTTCCCCGTGGTGCGATGTGGAGGAGGGAGAACTGGGTCATGTCTTTGGTGTGTGTCAAAGCACAAGGCGCGAAATCACCCTCATCTCCAATAGGGACACACAGCAGCTCAGAGCCCTCACACCCGCTGACAAATGGTGCCACATTACACATAATATTACAGATATGATTTAATTTTTATTGTGTTTATGGTTTTGTAGGCTGCATGTAATCAAGTAGCCTAACGTTTTTATGCTTAGAAAAAGAAGTGATGTTAAACAAGTAAACAGTCAGCCCTAAACTCACTATTTCAAGATGAGTGATTGTTTTCTGCAGTTCTTTTTAAGATGTGATTCTTTGTAATACACCGAGGGCAAAGACAACGTAAAGGGGGAAACACACAATTGCCTAATGGGAACACAATAATACAATGTGCACAGTATTTTAAACCTTAATAATACCTTACACTTTACAGGTACCACGAAACCTCTCAAAACACTACACTGTAGTTCTTATTCACTCCATACTTGGTGTTGGTAAGACACTTATGTAGCCACAGCTGCCTTGGGGCAGACGGATGAAGTGAGGCTATCAATCTGTACCATCTGGCGCTCCAACCGCCACTCATGCACACACCACATTCATAAACCTTTAAAGCCTTTTTAGGAGTTGGAATTATTGTTTAATTTATTGCTGTTTCCCTGATTACATTTGTCAAATGTTTTTATGTATATTCTGTTAGGATATGTCAGAGTTGCTAGTATTTTGAATGATAAATATTTTCCGATTTGGAAGTTGTATTGGAAACACTTTTAACCGATTGAAACAAGAAATATAACAACCAATGATTTGCCTCAAACTATTACTTTGAGCCAAAGTCTTATTGAACTCTCTTATGAAACAACCCCATTCCCTTGGCAACACATTGTTAGTCCAACCCCCACAATTTCCGTCCTTTCTTCCTGCTCTGTAATTGTCACTAACTGCACTGTCTTTTCGACTGACTGTTTTGTGGAGCATGTTTAATATTGTGGTGGGGCACCTTTGTTTTGTTCACATAAAATTGACCTCCTGTTTCTTGTGTGTAACTATAGGCTGTACACATGTCTATGTTGTAGATTAGTATTAACACCATCTTTGATTCCTCCCACATTGCAGTTTTCAGGTTTTCTCTTGAGTGATGTGCTGGAGAAGTGAGTGGGTGACTCTTGAACAAAACTACATCTTACAAGAGCTGGGGCCAATGCAGTCATTCATTTTTTCCATCACTGATCCATATCTGTAAAGGTTTACAGTAGCTAGTTGTTTGGTAAAGGAATATGTTTTGGATTTACAATATTGTGCTAAACAAGCTAGTTTTTCAAAATGCTAAACAAGGCTATTATAAAAGTTACCTCTGATAGTTGGTGGTGTTAAGCTACTTCTACAACCACTGCTGCCCTGATACTGACTGACGAAATGGTGGCTGCCACTCTGCACCATAACCTCTCCAAGGATTGAACTAGGGCTGGGCTATATGACAAAAATTAATCATATATTTTTTTCTCATCCACTGATCACAATTTCCATTCAATTTTATTTTGTCTTATTGCAAACATATGAATATCCCTGAACATAAACCATAAATACTTTTAATCACTTTCCTTTAACAGAAATAAATAATAACATTTCTGCCTTCAAAACTCTGTTCCAAACCACATGCTTTTACTAACTGAGGACTGGTTTTAGACCTTGATTAAAAAGACCCAAGCTGATCATTGACGATTAGAAATTAATCCTTATGCAATTAATCAAACTTGAATTGAGATAGATTGAACTGCCAATCTAGACAGCTATTCTAAAACCTGAGTCACTGTTGCCCCAGGGCCACTTATAAATATTTCATTTACACATTTAAAAATATTCAGTGTTGCAGCACTTACTGTGGTGTTACTTACAATGAATGTTTCTATTCAGACCAAAACATTAAACAAGTGTTAAAGGCCAAGTATTCAATGTACTGCTCATAAAGAGGTGCCTGAATTTTGAATGAATTGCTGTTTAATATTTTAGTGGGTGCAGTGGATAAAAGGAGCGTCATATTGAGGCTGACATATTTAGATCATATTACAATTCAACTCAACGCACAAAAAGATCTACAAACCTAAATCATATTGAATTTTGATATAACTACTATGTTTTTAAAGCCTTTGTATTGCCTTTATTTACATATGCCCAGCTGAGGTCAACATGGATGTGGTTTTGAAATTATGGTTAACTAATAATAAACATTAATCATCCAAGCATTGAATCTAACTGAACAATACCTTCAATATGTGGACATAATAATAGTTTGATTTTGAATATGTCCAATACTCTGAAGGTATTGCCCCTGCCCTCTTCTCCAAACTGGAGTGTGCTGACACTTACATGCTATTGAGAAGAACACACATCTTTGAATTGTTTTCTGACACACGTGACGTGGGAGGAACTGCAATGAACATAGAGCCAGTCCACAGAGAGGTCTTATTTATAGAAGTCAGTTCTGTGTTTTAATGAGACTCCTTTATACTGCTGCTGAAACCAGGTCAAACAGTGTGGTACTGAGCACTGCCGCTCAAATAGACACATATTTTTGTTGATTTGTCAGAAATGTAGAGACTAATTCTTCAGAATTTTCTGTTTGTATTTGTTCAGATTAAATTGTTCACACCTGTGCAGGTTTTGACAACGAAAATTGTGCAAAAAAGGCCAAATCAAAGTGGCAAAGACAAAAATGAAAGAGAAAATTGTTAGGTTGTTAGAGTTATTTTATAATTGAATTTAACAGTTACTATAATAATCCACTGACGTGACATGTCACCAGGTATTTTTGCTCAGATTTCTCTCGGGCCTGTAACACACCAAAATCAGATGTAATTATTGAGGTGGCTGATACTTCTGCCGCTGCAACGAATATGCAAAACTCTACTGGTACTGTATATAGTACCTTCTACAGTCTCTTCAGGCACACCTGAAACACACAACTTCTTTGTGTAACATCATGGGAAAGTCAAAAAACTTACACAAATCTGGTTCATCTTGGGTGCAATTTCCAGATGCCTGAAGGTGCCACATTCATCTGCTCAAACAATTATAAGCAAGTATAAACACCATGGGAATGTCCGTCCATCATACCGCTCAGGAAGGAGATTGGTTCTGTGTCCCAGACTGTGCTTTGGTCTGAAATGTGCATATCAACCCCAAAACAAAAGACCTTGTGAAGATACTGGCTGAAGCTGGTAAGAGTGTGTCATTATCCACAGTGAAACGAGTACTGTACCAACATGGGCTGAAAGGCCACTCTGCCAGAAAGAAGCCATTACTCCAAAAGAAACAAAAAAAGCCAAATTACAGTTTGCCAATGCACACAGAGACAAAGACCTTTTTGGCGACATGTCCTGTGGCGATAATGAGCATTTGTCGTAAAGAGTGGTGGATCAAAGATGCAGATTCGGAGTTCAAAAAGTAAACAGGATTTATTACAAAGAAAAATACAAAAGCTAGGTGTTGGAAGCTGGGTGTTGGGAGCCGGGTCAGAGGCTAAGGTGATTGGTGGGTCCAAAAATGGGAACACAGAAGGATCACTTCAGGAAGAAAAACTTGACAATCCGGCAGCATGTGTTGAAACGAGCACTGGCAGTCCCTTTGTCCTCCAGTGGCGTAGGCTTGATTGATGATTGGCTGCAGGTGTGTAGTGGGTGGTTCCAGAATCTCCGCCCAGCTCCAGGCACAGACACAGAAGGGAGGGGAGAGACAGCACAGAAAACACAGAAAAAACCCGAATCCTGACAGCATTGTTACTTTTGGAGGAAAAAGGGTGAAGCTTGCAAGCCTGAGAACACCATTCCAACTGTGAAATACAGGGGTGGCAGCATCATGTTGTAAGCTTGTTTTGCTGCAGGAGGGACTGGTGCACTTTACAAAATAAATGACATCATGTTGAAAGAACATTATGTGGAAATACTGAAGCAACATCTCAAGACATCAGCCAGGAAGTTAAAGCTTGGGCGCAAATGGGTCTTCCAAAAGGAACAATAAACTCAAAGCATACTGCCAAACTGGTTACAAAGTGGCTTAAGGATAACAAAGTCAATGATGTGGAGTGGCCATCACAAAGCCCTGATCTCAATCGTATTGAAAATGTATGGGCAGACCTGAAAAGGCATGTGCGAGCAAGGCGGCCTACAAACTAGCCTTAACTATTGTGAAAAGCTTGTGGAGGGATATCCAAAACATTCTGACCCAAGTCATACAGTATGTAAACTTCTGACTTTGATGAAAGTAATGAAAAATTGTCTTAAATCCTTCTCTCATTATTATGGCATTTAGCATATAGAAATTATTTTGGTAATCCTAATTGACCTAAAACTGGAAAAGTTTTTCATGTCAGACAGTGAGAAAAAAATGTGTATTTTTATATAGTGTATGTAAACTTCTGGTTTCAACTGTATGTTACATCCAAACTTGAATGCAAAAGGGCAAACTTCAGCTTTAGTCTAAGATGTGCAGCTCAAATCAACTTAGCAAATACAATGTTCCAAAAGACGTGATTACACACCACATTTTGAGTAGCAGTAAGTGTGGACATGAGGCATTTGAGAGCCGTTTAGATAATACATGCTTCTGGGCCCATTCTCTCAGTACTGTAATCGTATTTCTATATTACAACAGAGTGCCAGCTTTAAGATTTATAGGCTCTTGAGTCTTGAAGCATTAGCATTAGAATAAGAGCATTTTCAGCCAATGTTTCCAAGGGACTCAGCAGTACAGTTTTGCTGAATCATTCTTGTTGTCACATTATGGTGTGCAGACCGCCCCTGTCCCGTAGCCCACCTGCTCCCCCTGGAATCACAGAGGGACAGATAGGCCCATTTAGAACCATATGATGTAAGGCGTTTTGCTAAGCTGTGAATCACACTGCTCAGGGGAATGCAGTCTGTTTGATAAATAGGGCCAATTGCGAGTGCATTCCCACTGAGAGTAAGTAAGGTGAGGTGCATTTGAGGATAATAGTCTTTTAGGACTTTAGTGATACTGACCAAATCAGTGAATCACTCCTGGAGATAGTGGTGTGATCTAAAACTACTTAAAGTTAGAAAATACAAGAGCTAAACTAATGATAATTCTGCTTACTTTTACTTTATTCTAATGGTTCTCTAATTAGACCATAGTTTGAGCTTATGTGAAAGTCACTAGAGACCAATCTTTAAGAATAAGAATGATTCAAACTGAACGTCACAGCTTAAACGCAAAAGAGACATCAGCAAAACAATCGTGGGAAAATATGAAGCATTCTGCAAAGGAATTATGTTCCCTTTAGGGCTTAAAATGTAACTATTCTGGTGTTGCTTCTCTCCATGGAGATGTTTATTGCATTGGCTTGATTGTCCCACAGTTTGGCATTAAACTCATCTATCTTGCTGTGAGTGGGTATATCTCTCCACAGTTCGGACCTGCAATTTGTCCTGGTTTCGTCAGTAGCTTGCTTCCATTTCAATCAAAGTGATAACATCTTTATGGAGAAAACCAGATGGTGGACCTTCCACCAGAAACATTACATTATGCATCCATTAATACAGGAGGCTAGAGTGGCTCCCTAAAGTCTAAATATAACCTGGACTATACATTTGCATAATAATAACAATAAGAACTTAATAATAACTTAATCGGACAATAAAATGGTTTCTAATTACATGCAGACAGCATGCAGCAGACTTATTTTGACCTCAAGAGCTGTTTATACTATATATCTGTGCTGGGAAAAGTCATATTTTGCTCAGAAACATGGGCCTTTAAGTGCACATTCACAAAATCCGTTGCAGTTTTATGATATCCAGTATAAATGATCTCTTGACCCTGTGTAGGTGTGAGTTCCCCTCTTCATGGGTGTGAGCCTCAGAGGCAGACTTTGGTTCGTCGACGAGCCGCCCTTCAGACCTCAGGACCCCTGGCCCGCCCCCTGCCCCGCCCCCTGGTCACACCCTGCGCCCGCCCACACATCATGGAGAAGTCATCGGCCGGGCCCCCAGACTCCAGCAGCACTCAGGATGACGTACCACACCTGGGTAACAAAACTTTTACTTTCTCTTGTTTATCATTGAACCATCCATCTCCTATCCTTCTCTGCATCCTCTGCTCTCTCACTATCTAGCTCTATGTCCTCTTTTACTATATCCATAAACATAACATAGTTTGGTTACAGAGGACCTATGTAAAATCGACTTGAGTGAGCTTTTAACCATGTCTTAATAATGTTCAATCACAAGCTTACTCAAAGTTGTATTCTGATTGCTTCATGCATGTTTTTATTCTTGTACTGTCCTGCAACACCCAGAAAATGTCAATTTTCACCTACCCCCTATCTTCACCCACTGTTCTGCACTTACAACTTGATACTTTCAATACAACAATGTTAATAGAAAACACTCTTTTTAGACAATCAAATGTAATTTTCAAGACAAAATAATCATAATAATAATCTTTATAAAGGGGATATATTAAGCTAAATTGACCTTTATGAACTTTTGGCCATGTTCTAATGGTGTTCCCTCATCATGAGCTCACTCAAAGTTGTATTTTGATCCATTTATGCATGTTTGACTCTTCCTGTATTGTCCTGCATTTGAGGCTCGAGTGCTCAGAAAATGTCTGTCTTATTCTGTTTCCTTTTGTGTGTGCTGCAGCTGTGAAGGATGTGAACGTGTTGTTGGAGAGTGAGAGGACAGAGGACAGCAGCAGTGTGTCCAGAGCAGAGGACAACTCCAGTCTGCTCAACACTGCTCCCCACAGGAGCACCACAGATGACAACAGCAAGTCCGACTCCAGTAATGCAGAGGTCAGAAATAAGTTTACCCATTTTAGTGATTGAGTATTTTAACTTAGACCTCTCTGTGTGCTTCAGGGAAAAGGTAAATCTAGTGGACTGTGTTTCATTGATGAGAAGAGACGGATCGATTACATCCTGGTCTACAGGAAGTCCAGCGCTCAGACAGAAAAGAGGGAGATGTTTGAGAGGAACATCCGTGCAGAGGGGCTGCACATGGAGAAAGAGGTGAGCTCAAATGAATTATATAAGCGGTTCCTGTCGTGGAAATTATCTGTAAAACAATACCAAAATATATAAGAAGACTGTCTATGTTCGTTTATTACGTTTGCACCGGTAAACAAATGGTCCCACTACTGACAGACAGAGTTTCTGTGGGCAATTGGCCTTCTTAGCTCAGAGAGGTAGCACCTTTGCATTAGCATTTGAGTACAGGTAAGGATGATCAAACAATAGACATGTGAAATAAAACAGCAGACATGTAAATGGAAAAACAAAGGTACCTATAGCCTTCCAGTGAGACTAAAGGATTTGAAGAATATTGTGGCTTTTAACAGAAAAACAACACACAATACTAAAATTTCTACCACATTTCACTAGGCTTGGGCATTTTTTTTTCTCATATTGATCAATCAAAATGTTTGATTCTATTTTATTTTTTATCTTTTCTCTTTCTCAAATGCTCACCAATATCCATTTCCTGAACATTGAAACTCAAAATTAGTCTGATTTTTTTCCTCCAAAATGTGACCTCTGTTTCAAACCACATGCTTTAGGACCTCTCGATTAAAAAGACCCAAGCTGATCATTGGCAATTAGAAATGACTGAATCTCAATCTCGATTAAAATTTGTTGACTTGCACAGGCCTACTTTCCACTGAGAGAAGATCATCAAATAACCAGAGGGGTGGTGGTTCATTTTCTACTTAACAAGTTCATATGTTTTTTTGAGTCCTTTGGCAATGTACCTAATACAACTTTGCCTTGAGTCATGAAGTGAGGTGTAGTAAAATGTTTAAGCAATACATTTTTATTTTGTGTCACTGCCCCCCAAAATGCTTGTCTGGGATCCACAATACACACGTCTTCAATACTTTACAAAGATGTGTGTGTGGTTTTCAAAAGGTGATTGACAGGTGGATTAGCCAATTATGCCACAAATATGGCTGCCTATGAGGAAGAAGGGACAAAAAATATAGATATATAAATATATAAAGGGAAAAACATTGCAGATTTCTGCAGAATCAATGAGCAAAGCACTAAACTCTGTTAATATGAGGTGAGAGAAATGTAATTTTGTTTGTAAATGATAGATGACCAATGAGCTCGTTCATTTCACATGCATTACTGAAAAAAAACAAATCTGATTGCACAATCATGTTTGGTTCTGGCTCAAAATACAAAGGAGGGTGTTTGGAACAGATTGATATCCATCTGTATAAAAAATACAGAGAGATATCATTCTGGATTTGCCAGGCAACCAAAATGCCAATACCAAATGCTCTATAATCAGCCAATGTGACTGGGATAAACAAAATGGGTGTGGTGTCTTGCCCAAGGACACGTCAGCATACATCACTGGTGGACTAACCAGAAAGGAACAAGATACTACTCCTACTACTACTACTCCTAAATGTTTTTGTTTCTGTAGAATTATTACAAGTGGTGTTTGCTGTTTGGTGCATCTAACCACACAAACAAAAAAAAAGTATGAGTTAGCACTTTGCATTTCAGTACCTCCACATCTCCTATTCCTACTCTTGGAGCACCTGATTTACTGTGATAGACTGCTCCGCTCATCGGGGAATACATTGTGGGTGCTATCGACGCACTAAAAAGATGTAATTTCATCTTTTGCTTTGGTTCTATGTTAAGTCACCATCTCCATCTGCAGCTGTTGGAGCTGCACTTTAAGAATGTGTGTTTGAAAATTTCAGTTGTCTCTACATACATTACAGCTACCATTATCTCCACACTTAACACGAGGACTCTTCTGCTATACATATGAGCTGCTGAAGCAGATCCATTTAGTAAATGTTGCATACTCCATCAGTTTGTCAGACACAAAGTTAGAAAAGAGGCTTGGAAATGCATTTGCCATAATAACTTTTAGGATAAATGCTTTCTTACAGGCCTCCTTAACAAACAGCGATGTCATCTTCCTGAAGCTGCATGCACCCTGGGACGTCCTCTGTCGATATGCAGAGCTCATGAACATCCGGATGCCTTTTAGGTGCGAAACATAACCCAAACGCTGCTACAATTTTTTTTTTTTAATCAATATAAAGTTAATGAAATGATTTTCTTTGTCCAAAATTAACTTGCAAATCCCAAATAAATAAATAAATCTTGTTTTATAATTATGCCTGCACATCTTACTTTTTTTTTATTTCTCCAGGAGGAAAATCTTTTACAAGCACAGACGGCACAAGTTCATGAGCAGGTGAGAGAACACAGATCCACTGCAGTAGATGGATCTCACCACAGTGGATACCTATTGAATAACATTGTCCTCTGTGTTCTAGGATGGAGAAGCGCATTAATAAGTTCCGGGGCTTTCTTCCTCGTAAACCCATGAAGTTCACCGCTTCTCTGCCTGATCTGGAGGAGGGGGAGAGCTTCACTGCACCATTCAGTCGATCCAGGATTCACCAGTGAGTACCACGCACTTCAAACCTATAATCCTATTTTTTACTCTAAAAGACGGCTTACATTGTATTATTTTTTCACTCCCCATGATTGTAAGCTCACAACTGCTCTGGGGCTGTCTGTGCCAGAAGCCTTTCTGACCATCAATCACTCATACCACTTTAATACATACTAGGTGTGTCACAGTACTGCCTGTTTTCTTGTTTATCCCCAGTCTAGCTCCATTTCCCAGCCTGTTACGCTCCTTCTTTTGCTACTTCCCTGTTTTCCCTGCAGCTGCCATTCATTTTCTAATCAGCCCAGAGTAGTCTATACATACTCCCTCTGTTCAGTCAGTCCTTGCTAGCTTGTTGATCAGTCAAGAGAGACACTCAAGCTCTGTATTTGTAATACTCTTAAGAACTACCTGTTTGAAAGACACTCTCTGTTGGATTTACTAAGACTTACGTTTTACTGTACTTTTTGTGTTGCATTTGGGCCCAGTTTACCTGTGTGATAGAACATTCTAGCCAGTATGGACTCAGCACACAATGAGAGCCCAATGGAGCGGCTTGGCAGACTTGAAGCTAGCATGCAGCAAGGCAAGGCAAGTTTATTTGTATAGCGTATTTCAAACTTTACAGAATGAGAAATACATTAAAATCACAATACAACAAAATCAAAACATAATTGCAAATAATCACCATAAATTTAACATTAAAGGAGAAGAGTGCAGAATAAAAACCTTTCAGTCATATGCACAGCTAAACAGAACCGTTTTGATCCTGGATTTAAACATTGTCAAAGTAGAGGCCTGTCTTACATCTTCAGGAAGCTGCATAAAACTGAAACGCTGATTCCCTATGTTTAGTTCTGACTCTGGGCACCAGCTGGAGGCCAGTCCCTGAAATCCTCAGAGTGCGAGATGATTCATATGGCACTAACATATGATGTAGATGTATTTTGGTGCTAGGCCATGGAGAGACTTGTACACAAGCAGAGCTGCTTTAAAGTCTATTCTCTGAGCCACAGGACTTATGTGCTCGTACTTCCTAGTTCTAGTCAAGACCCGAGCAGCAGTGTTCTGGATGTACTGCAGCTGTCTTAACGCTCGTTTGGAGAGGCCAGTGAGCAGACTGTTACAGTAGTCTAAGACAAATGCATGGATCAATCTCTCCAAGTCTGGAAAGGTATACCTTTGATTTTTCAATGTTTTTAGATGGTAAAAAGCTGCAGATGTTATTGATTTGATGTGGCTGTTA